>APFE030079849.1:37425-49075 GCA_000404065.3 Pinus taeda
GCAAACCCATCATTCCATTTTTCTTTTGATGCTTTCCTATCTACATACTACCCTTATTTCTTCCAAGGGCCCAGATTAAGCTGTTGGGCTCCTCTGCTTCTCTACCTATGTAAGAATCTGCCAATATTAAGCTGTTTGGACAGATTTACATTCTCTATATTCTAAAACAGGAAATTTAAACTTAGGGAGACCAAGATTAAGCTGTTTGGACCTCCCTTTAACTGAAAACTAGCGATACCGGGATAACTTTTTCAAAAATTTGGAAGGCAATTGAATGAACTTGGAGTAGCCTTCTTCGCTTGGAGACTGTTAAGCAAATATGGAGCATTGCATCATGCAAAGTACGACATATTTGGCCTGTGAAAATGTCAATCATGAAATATGAATAACCTGCTGCAGCAGGAAGCTAACAGTGGCTCCACTTGGGGATGGCTTATCCTTGTGAGAAGGCAAGAACAGTAGGTCAGAATTCCTTAGTCTTTAGTCGTTGCTGTTAAACTGAAAAGCGCCACCTACTTTCTTCTGCGTGCTTCAGCATTATAAAGTCTTGCAAAAAAATCAAAAAACTGATATACACAACTATGTACAAACCAACCACCATCTGCTCTTTTCAAGCAGGAGGATCATTGTAGTGCTTCAACATTCGGCCATTTACCGGGCCTTCTTCAGCTGTGCTATCATCTAGAGATTTGAGAAAATAGGTGTTATTGCCTTGCACAACGCTGATAATGTACGGACCTTTCCACAGAAAATCGAATTTTGCGTGTTTGCCCTTATCTTCTCTTCATGCATCCCATCTTAGAAATTTGCTGCCTACCCAGAAATCCTCTGCTTTAGTCTTCTTATCAAACATTTTCTTGAGTTTTTCCTGTAGTACTTGAGCTCTGTTAAAAACTTGTTCTCTGGTTTGCTGAAGGTGAATGGTCTGATTAACTCTTCTCTGCATGTCATTCGGTTCAGCCTGAATTTCTTGCAACAATTTGATAGTGGGTATGCCCAAAGATGAAGGAAACTTGGCTTCCATGCCATATACAAGTTCATAGGGGCTCATCCCGATGGATTTTTTGGTGGAAAGTTTATCTGCCCATAGAGCATTTGTGAGCTTTTTGTGCCAGTTCTTTTTGTTTTCTTCCAGCATCTTCTTTATGATATTGATGAGGCTTTTGTTGGAAGACTCAGCCAAGCCATTACCTTGCGGGTAATAGGCTGTAGAGTGACCTAAGGTAATGTTGTATTTATGGAAAAAGTTAATGATTTTTTTGGATTTGAAAGCAGAAGCGTTTTCGGTGATAATTTTCTCCGAGCAGCCAAATCTAGAAAGGATGTTGCTCTCAAGGAATTGGATAATGGTGGAGTCACTGGCTTGCCTACACCGGATGGCTTCAATCCACTTGGTGAAATAATCGGTAGCTGTTAGAATCCATTTGTGTTGGCCTGAGGAAGAGGGATGGATTTCTCCAATGAAGTCAAGACCCCATTGTTGAAAAGGTTTCTCGGTTGAAATGGGCTTTAGGGGTAAGGGCAATAGCTTTCTTTTTCCTTCAAAGATTTGGCATTTGTGGCATGAGGCAGTAAACTTCTTCACATCTGCAAATAAAGAAGGCCAGTAATAACCAGCCCATAAGATCTTGTCAGTTGTGGATTTCCAATATAAGTGTCCTCCGCAGTCACCTGCATGAAATTATTCCATGATGCTATTAGTTTCATTTATAGTTAAACATTTAAGCAAAACACCTTCATAATTTTTCCAAAACAAAGCACCATCTATGACACAGAAGTTTGATGATTTCATCCTTAAAAATCTTTTCTTGGTTCTGGACGATCCTGGGGGAGCGCACAGGTTTAAAAATACAAAGAAAATATCAGCGTACCAAGGGGACTGTCTGAAGGTTTCACTGATCTGTGGAGTCGCCAGCTGCGGTTCATCGTCCAATTGATTAATGTCTAATGCTTGGAAGTTTGTTTCAGACATTAGCTTGGCTAGCCCTTGTCCTTTTATGAGCTTGGTGGGCTTTATCTCAATGTCGTATTCAAGGATGCTAGCAATCCATTTGCCTCTTCTGCCTTCCAGTCCCTCTTGAATTAGTATATCCTTTACAACAGCATTAGGGACATATGCGATCACATGGGAGTACAGGATGTAAATTCTGAAGTCTTTGATGGCTTTGACCAGGGCGTAGGCTTGCTTCTTCATAATCTGAAATTTTAGGGGTGCGTCTCTCAAAGCTCAGCTGAAGAAAGCAATTGGCTTCTCGTTGCCCGGATCATCCTTTTGTAGAAGGACCGCAACTATAGTGTGTTCAGATGCGAAGGAAAAAATGATAAAATCTTTATCAAATTGAGGACTGGTGAGCACAGGTGTTTGAGTCAGGGCAGTTTTTATACTCTCAAAAGCTTGCTTAGCCTCAAGAGACCATCTTACCTTGGCGTCCTTTTTTAGCATGTTGCTCAATAGCCTTACTAGCTCAGCTAAATTTGGGATAAATCTCCTCAGGAAGTTGATCCTTCCGAGGAATGCTTGCAATTCTTTTGTGTTTCTTGGGTAAGGGATTTGGAGGATAGCTTGAATTCTTTCTGGGTCAATTCTGATCCCATATTTTGATATTATATGCCCTAAAATCTTGCCTTCCTCTAGGGCAAACAGAGACTTCTTAGGGTTCAAGGAAATGTCGTATTTCCTACATGTGATGAAAATTTTCCTTAGGTGCTTAAGTGCTCTCGATCAGATTTGGAAAATGGGGTCAGGTCATCCAGGTAAACTACAAGGAAATCGTGTATCTCCCTGGCAAACACAATATCCATTGCCCTTTGAAAGGTAGCACTGGCGTTTTTTAGCCCAAAAGGCATTTTAACATACTTGAAAATTCCCCAGGGTGTGGTAAAAGCTGTTTTGTCCTGATCATCTGGGTGAACGAGGATTTGGTTAGATCCTGAGAATCCATCTAGTAGAGAAAACCTAGAGGAACCCACTACTCTTTGCAAGATATGATCCATTTTGGGCAACGGGTAGTGGTCTTTTAGAGAGACCTGGTTTAAATTTCTCAAGTCTACACACATTCTTATCTCTCCTGTTTTCTTTTTGGTGGCAACTAAGTTAGACACCCATTCAGAGAATCTAATGGGCGCAATGATACCTGCTTCAAACATTCTTTTTATTTCTTTTTCAATCAAAGGAAGAAGCATGGGGTTGATTCTTCTGATTTTTTGTTTGAATGGTTTCTGATTTGGTTTTAGGGGAATGGTATGTTGAATTACTGAAGTTCCATAGGACTTTAAGTCCTCATAACTCCAGGAAAATACATCTTGAAATTCTTTGAACAAATCCACATATTTCGGTTTTTGGTCAGGAGGTAGATTTTTGGATAGTTTAATCATTCTGGGATGTTCTGCTGTTCCTATGTTGTGTTCTTCTATGGCGACATTCAAAGGTTCCATCTTTGGTTTTTTGGCCACATCGTTTTCATCAAACATGTCTTCCAATGGAGTAAGGCCGGCAGGCAGAACATTACCTTTTAGGTCAATAAATTCGTCTTTTACTTTGGCTGTCTCATGTGAACAAAGCTGTTTCAATTTCCCTATGTTTGTACTGTCAAAAATAGTTGGGATTAGGATTTGTCTAGCTGTGGCAGCTGTTAGAGTCAAGTGTTTTTCTTCTGCTAACTGTTGTGATTTGGCTATCGCATCCATGTCCATGTTTGTGTTAGAGAATTCGTCCTCCAGAGTCAAAAAATTGTTAATCTGGGCATCATCTTGGAATACTTGCCAATTCTCGACATTGTTAGGGACTGAAGGTCTGTGTTTTATTTCAGTAGTGAAGTGGTGACTTGGTTCAAAGGGAACCTTACATGTGCTATCGAAGGTGGCTAGGCTATGGGCGTGAATATTATGATCTCGTGCAATTTTGGCCAGCTCAAATTCACTGAAGGCACTAAGCAATTCGCTGGCAGCGGCTCTGTAAGCTCTCATTCTACTATCATTAGCGACAAAGTTGCCCTTTATCTATTGTACGATCAAATCCGAATCACCTAGGATGGAGATGGTGTTAGCTCCCAGGGTTTTGAGCAACTTGAGACCTAAGAGAAGAGCTTTGTACTCCGCCATATTGTTTGTACATCTAAAATTGAGTCTATAGTCATGACCTTGTGCGCGATCCTCATGAGTATTGTAAATCCACACTCCAGCCCTTGCTCCTAACTTGTTAACTGAACCATCAAACTCTAAATACCATGTGGCTTCTCGTTCAAGGTGTGTATTGGGGATTCGAGTTGTATGTGGAACGGATGAGCTGGTAATTTCTGTTTCGGGATTTTCTTCTTGCCGTGTGTTGGTTGCCTTGGCTGTTGAGACAATTTCATGGGTATTGGCAACTGATCTCTCATTGCCGTTCGTTCCTTGCTCCATAGATGACGGCTTGTCATGAGTTGGAGAGCTTGTGTTATCATTAAACAAAATAAAAGAATCCATATCAGAATGGATTGAGTATATTGGAAAATTTTGGGGTTTTTCCTCAGTGCTTACCACATACTTCATAAATGTTTCTCTATAGAGTCTCTTTGGTTGCCCAAAGACAGATATGGTGGCGTAAGAGAGGTCGAGTTGAAGGGATCCTTGCAATTTTTCTCCCCACGATCTGGATAGAAGCATGCCATACTTTGTGGGAATGTCGGCAACTACTACATCCATTAAGATTGTCTTGTTGGGGAATTGGACTAGGGAGACACAAAGGTCTTTGATCAGGCCTAGACATTTGACCTGACTTGAATCAAATGAATACAGATCTTTGTAAGGTCTGGTGACATCGAGATTCAACCTTTTCATTACAACTTTGGGCATGAGGTTATGTGAGGTGCCTGAGTCAAACATAGCATTGTGTAGTATCTTGTCATGTATGTGCAAGCTAACATAGAAAGGTGGAACATGTCCGTATGTTGTTTTTCCGTCAACTTCTGGCCTGAACAGTAGTTCAGGGGTATCATCTAAAACGTTTACATCATCCCTAACTTCCGGCAATTGAAGCAATTTTTGAATTTGTTGTCTATATACATCATGCTTAGCCAGTTCTGAGAGGGGAATGGAGATCTTGAGTTTTCCAATTTCTGTTTCTAAACTGAACGGTTTTTCCACTGAGTTCCTGGCATTGACAGTGGTGAACTTTTCTTTTTCAGGCATACTCTCTATATTTTCTTTTGGAGTGTCAGTATCACGGTGTATGACCGTTTGTGGTATCTTTGTTTCGGGAAGATGTTCGGGAATGCTCTTCATATCTTTTTCCAGATGGGAGGTGGGCAGAGGCTGCTCAATAGAACAATGTGTATCTGTTACATCCTCCACAATAACCTGATGAGGATTTGGGACAGGGCTGTCAGATGGTTGGCTGTTAGTGATCTTCCCTTTAGTTTTGTTGTGCTATTTGTTATATTTTGTTTTGCTAGGTGGAAGAACATCGACAGTCTATGTTCTTAGTTTGTATTGCTTGTGTACCTCATATATAGTAGTGTCATATCCTTGTTTAAAGTCAAAGGACTCACCCGATTTGGTGCAGAATTGTTTTTTATCAAGGTATGGTCGGTTTTCTTCCGTGAGGAAGGTTTGCTGTTTGTTTTCTGAATCAACTAGGTTCATTAGGGTCCCGCCTGTGGGCTCAACGGATGTAGATGCCTCCGCATAGTTTTCTTGAAAAGGAGGCCTAATGTCATGGTCCGAACTGGCCCTACCTACGTTCGAGTTTTGGGTTTTCCTGAAGTTTGGGTTCCTTGTGGCATTGGGCTATTGACCTTCCCATGAAGTTTTCCTCTCAACATTGTCTAGTCTGTCTCCTAGCCTGTGCATGCTACTAACGACCGCATCTAGCTTCTGCTCGAAAGAGGAGGGTTCTTCTTTGAAAGTGGTTCTTCTCTCATTTCTGGTTCTGTTTCTTTTAGCGATTAGATTTTCTTCCACGCTCACTACAACGTCCTTCATTTCTGCGAGGCTTTGAGGGACTCTTTCCCTTAATTAATACGCCATCTCGGCATCGAAGCCATCTGGGAATTTGTATAATGTGAGGTCAGGTGGAGGTCTTAAATTTGGTGGTATTGCATTGTATACATTGTTAAATCTGGCGCAGTAATCCAGAACAACTTCCCCAGGTCCTCTCTTGATAGTATCATACTCGAATAGTATGTGCAAGGGGTCTTTCTTTTTGTCCCATCTGTTAATGAATGTCTGGTATAAGGCTTCCGGGTTTAGTATAGAATTAGGTGGAAGTTCCCTAAACCAGGTTCTGACATCACCGGTCAAACTTTGGACAAAGATCTTCATTCTTACACTCTCATCATCTATCTCATAACTCTCGAAATAATCCTGCATTTTCTTTGTATGTTGTAGGGCGGTGCAGGAGGTTGTGCCATTGAAATAAGTGATTTTTGATTGGTAGTCCTGAGGCATAGCCCCGAGATTAGCAGGTAATTGTAATGGCGCATACCTAGCCATGATGACGGGGATGAGTGGAAAACCTAAAACGACGGGGTTTACAGGAACAACAGGGGAAGAAGGAGTAGTAGAGGTAGCAGGGATATGGGATAGCAGTGTGGCAGAGCTACTTGGAGAAAGGGGTGATGAGGCAGGGGAACTCGGGATCAACCGGAATAAGACTTTGACAGGGGTTGGTACACCAATTGGCTGAACTGTTTCAGGACTAGCAACAGTTTGGTAATCTTTTTGTTTCTGTTTTCTGATGATCTTAGGAATTAAATTCAGATTTTCAACGACAGGCGGGTTGTTTGGGTCAAGATTTGATCGTGTATTACGCATTTGTTTCTTAGGAGCCAGCTTCTAATATATTTTTTGGGAAATTTTCTAAAAAAAAACGCAACAACACAGGTCGACCGAGCCTTTCACAAGTCGGTTTCTTCCTCTGTAGAGCTGTAGACTGGTTTAATGCATTTATCTGAGGAGTTCTCCAGCAGAGCCGCCATTATGTTATCACTTAGGTTGTCCCTAGGCTCCTTATAGGGATACGGCTGAGGTAACCACAAAACAATCTTTGGATTGCAGGTTCTAGCCCACCTGCAATCAGAGAGGGCTCTCTCTTTATGATTCAACTTTTATTGATGATTTTAGGCTAGCTTTCTGGCTTCAAGGGTGTTTTGTTTGTGATTGGATGGGAGGTAGGATTCTCAAACAAAGAGGCAAGGTAAGGTGTGATAAGTTTCGAACCATTGGGCATGGAGTCACGGATTGAGGCTTGCTATTGCGTTTTCTTGGTCACAAGGGAATTATGGAGCGGGATAGCCACACAGGATACAATTATCAATCTACTGAAAGTACGAAATGAAAAATTAGGGATGAAAGGCAAAGGAGAATCATTTCATCATGCTGAAAAAGAGGAGAAAAGGATGAATGGGATCCAGGAGCAGTTAAGAATTCCTAAACATGCATTCATATGTGAAAGAAACAACGTAAACAAGATCATTTAAGTATACATGCTCATAGCTATTTCTGAAGAAAACATCGAAAAATGCAGAAATTGAACTTAAGGTGTAGTGAAACAAATCTTAAGCTATTCTTTTTTCCTACAATTTAGAAGGCGGAACGGTGGTAAAAAACATAAAAGTTAACAAAGGAGAGAAACACTTATTGAATCATGTAGAAGCACAGGAATTCCGTAATCATTCCTTGGCCAAGTGAAAACATCAAGTAGTTTCGCAATCCATGCTTTCAGCAATCTTTGATTATAGAAAATATGACAGTTACAGTGCGGGTCTCTGCTCGGAGAAAATGCTGGGAAGGAAACTAACCAACTGCTACCAACCAACCAACCCCCCACAACATTGTTCAGGATGGTATTTATAAGAAAAATATCGGAAATACATTCATTACAGCTGACCTAAACAGGTATGCTAGAACACTCTTCAAAAATCTAAGTGTTGCTGGAATTAAATGCAAGTAAATCTTTTTGGCTGCGCTAGGGGCAGCTGAATCAGAAAAGATGACAGTGTGGCCCTTGGAAGCTAGATGCGGTGCTGCTGGAATGATTGTGCTTTGGGAACTGTAGTTTTGCTCTGGTGTGAGTTAAATGTGCAATGATTATGATTTGAGGGCTTCGAGTGGCTTCGCCCTCTTTCTTTGAATCTGCTGGAAGGTATTAAATGTTCTCCTGCTTCGGGCCGTTGCTCAAGATTTTCACTGATACTCTTTGCCGCTACATTGATAGCTTCCGCCGTCTGCTAATGCTCTTTGACACACTTGATACCTGATGATTTGGTCTGATACACTTTAAACTCTGTCACTGATCTGCGACTGTCTTTAAACCGGATCACTTTGGCATGATCGAGCAATTTTCGGGCTTTTTCGGTGCACAACGGGCTAAGGAATCAAAATATTCCCTGAAGATTCCTCGAAACGGCCTATTTCCCGTAGCGATGCGTGATTAGCGCATCGAAAACTGCCTCTATTTCTTGTTCTGGAGCTCCAAACTGCGATTTCTCTTCCTGCGTGAAGTTTCGGCTTTCTGGCTGCTGACGTCAGCATGACGTCTATTGTACAGTGGATGACGTCAGCTGTGGTGGGTCCCTGGTACAGAATGACATGGTGAGGTGCTAATACTGAAGGTGATGCGATGAACTAGCTCTGATGCGATCGCGATATCGCATCAGCGGGGAACGGAGGGTGTTTGAGTTGGACATTTGGTGCTTGCGACCGCCGACCGCCGATATCGCGTTCGGTGGTGACAGATGGGTCATAACTTGCATGGAGAGGAAACTGCGATCTTGCGATGCAATCTGGCTTTTAAGGGTCTGCGGAGTGTTAAGGAAGTCGGCAAGGGGTTTTTTTTGGGCGGAAAGAGTAAGTAAGTGGGTGTGAGAGGCATTTGAGGTTTCGGAAGGGGTCCGATTACCTCAAAGGGATTTTATACTCTGGAAGGAGTCCATTGTATCTGGGAGATGGTTTGAAGGTTGAGGGTTCTTGCTAAGTTTCAAGTAAACTGAGCAATTCCCGGGGGTACTTATGGTTATTTTTCAACCAGGGGGAGGGATAATACATAGGGGAAGATTTACTTAATATTAGTAGGTGGACGGGAAAAATAGGGCGCTAAATAATAATGTTAGTGGTTAATATGGAGATGGTAAGAAAGCGCTAAGTTCAGGAGACCTTAGGCTATTACAAGGGGGTAGAACCATTCTTTAGAGAAAGTATGGAACATCTTTGAGTAAAGGAGGTCTTTACTCAAGTCACTGTTATGAAAATGATGAAACTTAAGAGGTATCAAGCAGATCTTGACCTCTTTTGGGGAAGTGAGTTAATGATTGGGGAAAGTGGAGAAGGGGAGTTAGTTATACCTCTTTTGAGCTTCTCGCATATAGCTTCCTGTTGATTGTGTCCTGAGTGAGATGACACCTGAAAATCTGGAACTGATCAGTAATTAGGATTCAGCAACCTCAGAACTACCTACCCAGCGTACTTACCTAGCATTTTTTCTTCTTTTGATTTGGGTGCACTTAGACTTGCAACCCATCATTGCATTTTTCTTTTGATGCTTTCCTATCTACATACTACCCTTATTTCTTCCAAGGGCCCAGATTAAGCTGTTGGGCTCTCTGCTTCTCTACCTATCTAAGAATCTGCCAAGATTAAGCTGTTTAGACAGATTTACATTCTCTATATTCTAAAACAGGAAATTTAAGCCTAGGGAGACCAAGATTAAGCTATTTGGACCTCCCTTTAACTAAAAATTGGCGATACTAGGATAACTTTTTCAAAATTTTGGAAGGCAATTGAATGAACTTGGAGTAGCCTTCTTCGCTTGGAGATTGTTAAGCAAATATGGAGCATTGCAACATGCAAAGTACGACATATTTGGCATGTAAAAATGTCAATCATGAAATATGAATAACCTGCTACAGCAGGAAGCTAACAATGGCTTTATTGACTAAACCCTTGAATGTGATGTCCATAGCTCTTTGAAACGTAGCGCCGGCATTGATCAAACCAAATGGCATCTTCCGATATGCGTATGTGCCCCATTTGGTTCGGAACATGGTTTTTAACTGATCATCGGGATGTACTAGCACTTGGTTGTATCCTGAAAATCCATCCAAAAAAGACATTAGTTCTGAGCCTGCTACTGCCTGTAATATTTTCTCCATCGGAGGGAGGGGAAAATTGTCTTTTTGACAGGCTTTGTTGAGATTTCGAAAGTCGATGCAGATTCTAATATCTCCGCTTTTTCTTTCTAACGGGTACCATATTGGAGACCCATTTGGAATGTCTGATGGGGAAAATATCCTGGCCTTTAATAACTTATTCAGCTCAGTCTTTTATTTGGTTTTCTAGATTGGGGTGGATTTTTCTGAGTTTCTGTTGGACAGGTTTTTCATTGTCAATCATAGGGATAGTATGTTGGATAATGGAAGTGACGTATGTCTTCAACTCATCGTAATTCCAGGCAAAAACATTTTTGTATTGTCTCAAAAGATGAATGTATGCTAGTTTTTCTTCAAGGGCTAGGTTGTGGCCTAGATTAACGTTTTGTGGTTTATCATCAGTTCCCAGGTTTACTGATTCATAGTTCAGAGTTGAACTGTAGAGCTTAGAATTAATAGACCTTTTAAACCGACTTTTCAAATCATATAAGTCTTCCAACTTAACCACCGATTTAGGTATAGCATTATCAGTGCTATTTTGTTGTATTTGTCAATCGTGGTGGTCTTTGTCAATTATTTGATTGGAGTAGGATCCTTCAGAGGTGAGGAAATTTACAATATCAGGATCGTCATTGAATACTCTCCAGTTTGTAATGTTGTCAGGGATCGACGGTCTAAAAATTAATTCTATCGAGAATCTATCTGGACTAAAATCTTCGGAGGGAATGAGTCTAGAGGCTACGTTGGCTAAAAGGTCTGCGCTTGTGTTTTGAATTCTTGGGATTGAGAAAATATTGAATGCTATGAAATGCTCAGTCAAATCCTGTACTAGAGATTGATAGTGTTTCAAATGACTTGATAGGCAATGTATGGTGTTACGTACCTATTTGACCACAATCTCAGAGTCTCCATAAACTTGAAGGTACTTGACGTTCAACCTGATTGCTTTGTATAGGCCTTGCACTAAGGCCTCATATTCTGCTGTATTGTTCGTGCAATCAAATTCAAGTCTGCATGTAAGCATTGTCTTGTTCCCTTTTGGACTAATCAAAATGCATCTTGCTCCTGCTCCTTCGTTAGATTTAGAGCCATCAAAATATAGTTTCCAAAACAAAGATGTATTTACAGGTTCTTCTACAAACTTAACGCACTTTGAATTATCAGTTTGGGAAAAAATTTCTACTTGGGACACAACTGAATTTTCTAAGGTGATGTATGAGCATTGAAATTGCCGAGGAAAGAATCTGTCGAGTAATTGCCTATAATGCTACTGTTGTATGCTATCGCTTCATTCTCTCCCTCCAATTCTGTTACTATGTACTTCTGGTGCAACTCTCGTTCAACCTTTATTTGATTTGGTTTACCATTATATGGTAACCACATGTGCAACCAGTCGGTTGAGAAGTATCCACAGAGTTTTTCGGACCAATCCCTGCTGAGAATTAGGACGTAGAATTCAGGGATATCAGCTACTAGAATGTCGATAACCTGACATACCTTGGGGTTAGACGACAATCTTATGGTGA
>APFE030079849.1:53948-95439 GCA_000404065.3 Pinus taeda
GTGACCGTTGGATTGTAAGTTACAAATGTACATAGTAAAGAAACACACTTTACCTAACTCTATACTAGACCAAGTTATACTTAACTATTCCTACGTGTCGGAATATCCTAACATAAATATTTGTGTATGTGTGTTGAATCTTGATGCATGCCTATGATTTTAGTTCTCAGTCGTGAATTGATTTCTGTAGATGACTAGAGTAGATTTGAGTCTTCTGTTTTAGTAAATTACATGAGCATTTTCGAATCTACATTAAATTTCTACATGGTATCAGAGCAAGATTAATAGTAGAGAAGATAATTCAAAGTTGTCATTACAGGAGGATCGACTTTGCAAGGTCAATTTCTCGGAGCTAGCAGGATGGATTTCTATGGACTAAGACTCGAGTATACCATTGAGGGAAGCCCGAATTATGTTTCTTAGAAGGACCGCACAGAGGCAGTACTGGAAGATAATGGGTTGAAGGAATTTGTTTATAATCATATCCTGAAACTGACAACTACTGATGCATAGATTATAACAGAAGGGAAGAAGTGTGTATCTAAGGTGAGGAGGATCGTATTGGAAGGAGTAAGAGACCATATTGTCTCTAATATCCACGGGAAAGAGAATTCATATGCAATGTGGTAAACATTGATAGATTTGTTCCAGAATAGTAGTGACAACAGTGAGCTAACACTCAAGGATAAACTTTGAAATATCAAGACGCAAAAGAGTGACACGATACCACAATACTTGAGTAGATTCACACAACGTCATGATGAACTTGGTAGTGTTGGTGTTACAGTTCTAGAAGATGATATGGAAAGCCTAACACTTCTAGGCCTTCCCAAGAGCTGGCACAACTACCAAGATTCGGTGAATGGAAGGGAGAAGCTACCAAATTGGGAATGCCTATGGTCTGATTTGGTGCAAGAAGAATTAAGGAAAAACACCAGAGATGAGACTTCATCCAAGTGTTAGGATGAGGAGAACTGTGCCTTGGATGGAAAAGCAAAGAAAGGGAAAGGGAAGAAATCCCAATCCACAGTAGAATCTAGTCAAGGGGGCAAGAAGAAATACTTGTCCAAAATCAAGTGCTTTCACTATCTTGAAGTTGGTAACTATGCAAATAAGTGTCTACACAACAACGCATGCAAGAAGCCCTTAGGAGGAGTGGTAGGTGAAGCTTCACAATTAGAGTTGGACTTCACCCTCATTGCATGGATGGAAAGCACAGTGATGGGGTGTGTGTGGTATCTAGATAGTGATGCCTCATTCCACATGAAGGGGAACAAATAATTTTTTAGTGACTTGGAGGAGAAATATTCCCAGATGCACATCGAGATGGGACTGTTGGAAATACTAAGAAGGGGGTGAATCAATATTTCTTTTCAATTGTTATTTTTACCAGTTAGATCACTTATAATTAGAACACAAAATGAAAAATAATAAAATAAATACATTTATTAATTTCTTCTTTACACTAAATCAAGTACAATAATAATATAGGGCTCCAACCCTAGATGAAGGCTCCAATCATCAATCTAGCAGGCTCCAACTTGTATTTTTCCAAGCACCGACTTGGACTTCCAAGGCTCCAACCCTAGATGAGGGCACTTTAAAATGTGCTACAAAAACCTCTCGTCTCACATCCCATTCAACAAAATGGCCCTAGCCCGACTAGTTGGGAATGTGGCCTATTATATTGCGAGTCAGGGTTCAATTGTCCCCACCCACTAGTAGTTTTGTTGGTTTTTAACATATATTAGGAGAAAAAATTAATTTGGTCGCTCGCCCTCACCCTTTATTCCCACGCGCAGTTACGGGACCAAGGGTCATGGCCAAGTCAATGCTGCCTCTATTCCGCGGGGTCACATTACATGTCATATAGTTGTGGGCTAAGCTAGTCAATGCACGTATAGTTGTGAAGTGGGCCTTTTGCAAATGATGGCCATTACGTACTCTTGCCGGGGGCATCATCAGCATCCATGCCTGCTGTGTTATTATGCACTGGTTTCCAGGACGTTATTCAAATGTCCATTGATATTCAGAAGAATTCAATACATGTAATGCTTTGTTCCCACTTTTCACATGGAGTAAAAGTTGTCTTTATCTTTTGTCGGATTCTTCAGAGTAGGAAATAAATTGGAATATTGTAGTTTAAAGAAATCACAAATTAATTTAGAAAATAATGGAAATTTGTTCAAGATTATGATAAAATATGGTAGAAATTTTTGAAAACTTGAGTTATAGCTGTCAAACTTTAGGGTTGTGGGTGCCCCAGGTTCTTGATGGTGCTTAATCTATTTTCACCACCAAAAAATGATTCAAACACTCCAGCAGTTTGATTTTTTGAATTTTTTTACCAAATGCCGACAAAAGATACCATCGGACTAATTTGTGGGCTCTATAGACAATGCCACAGAGTAGGGCAACAAGACTTTTGTAATGCTTTGTTGCGGGACCTTCAACTGTAACTTGCCCTTGGGCATAATTTCCATGCCACTTTTTTGACATTCTAGTATATCTTTAGGTTGATTTTTTGAAAATTACGTTTAAAATTTATAAATTGCATAATTGTAGTGTCATGGAATTGTTTTAGTGTTAATATTATTTATATATTAAAAGCATATTTTAAAAAATAAAAAAATCACAATCTTGTGAAAATATTTATTCCACTGTAAAGGTAAAAATGTTTAGTGAATAGACTATTTTTTTAAAAGTTGATGCTATGGTAGAGCATAGTGGATATTTTGGTCTTTTTGGCATTTTTTCACTCAATTTTACTCTAAATCTGGTACTTATTCTTTAAAATGGTAAAATTGAATTGTATAATTGGCCTCATTTGAGTGTGTGAATCTTTTAGGCTAAATCCATTTTATGTATTCAAAATCACATAATTAAGTTGCATTTAGCTAGATGTGGTTATGATTATGGATGTACATGAATGTAATGATACAATGTATTTTCAAATAAGGGTGAGTATAGTGATCAGAAGATACAATAAAAATAAGAAAATTGGAAAGAAAAAAATAGTTGAATAAAATATAGGTTATTTTAAATTAGTGCAAAAAAAAGGTTAGTGAAGATAAGAGAATGATATTTTATCAACTTAAGGTTAATATTTCAAAAAAATAAAATCTCTAATTACAATGAAAACATTTACTTTGTTAATTTAAGTTAAGCTATTATTACCTAGTACTAAAAAATATATATATAAGAATATAAAAGAACCCCTATGTTCACTTTGTAAACAAGAAGATGAACATACAGTGCACTTCATGATACATCCTCCTATATACAAAAAAACAAAAGAAGAAAGAAAGAGAGAGAGAGAGAGAGTAAGACACAATGCATTATGAAGATTTCATTGTTTTATATAACTTGTTGAGTTTACTAACACAAAAAATACTAGTTATATTAAGAACGATTCAAAATGCCACTAAAACCTATGGCAAGTGGAGGCGTCTTTGGAATAAGGAATGTAAAGGATATTATGCAAGTGGTGTTTCCTTTTTAATTTTTAGTCCCATGGATGGTACAAAGTATTTGTGTATGTAAGTAAAAGTATTTTATTCCATTCTTAATGCTCGTAATGCTTTGTTATTGGACTTAAAATACTATTGCTTGTTGTGTGCAATTTGAACTATAAGATGTTAAAAAAAATTAGTGGATTTTCAAAATAGGTGCTACAGTTGATCAATTATCAAGGAATAATGGCTAAATTCCTTGTATTGTCATTTGACTTCAAGAATTAATTAAATAGCTCTTATGATTGTGAACACTTGTGACAAATTAGTTGCACACAAATTTATATGAGAAGACCTGGCCTCTAGGAGGTATACCAGCTAGAATCATGATCCAAATCCCCCTATGAAGTGAAAAATTCTTGATAAACAGAAATATATGTATAAATATTTTATTAAAAAGATGAATTGACAGACGATGATTGTTTACATTGGGGTTCTTGGCTTATATATCACCATGGGCACCCTTTGGAAAAGGGCATGATCTTACGATCGTGCCCTTTCATCTAATTAAACCTAAATTAAATAATAAACCTAAACTTAACTAATTTTTTTCATAACACCCTATAGTTGTTTGTGATCTTGAAACATTACTTAGGAAGGAGAGGTTTGTGGTGGAAATTCAAGCAGGAACTATCCCTCTTAGGAGATCTGTCTCTTTACCAGAAATTGATTCTCAAGTTCCTTTGTCTAAAACCAGATCCTGCTCTTGTATTCTTGAAATACTAGTGGATTTATATGTTGTTAGTCCTTATACCCCACTTACAGAAAAATAGTTCAGTTGAAATATTTTTCAACAGTTTAGTAAACTGAAAAGTTTGGTTAATAAAGTCTAGAAAACTACTAAAAGACAGTCTTGTCTAAAAAAACATGCCCTTTACAAGCCAATTCAACTTATGGTTCTGCCTTCACATCATTTTTGGGTCCTTCATTGTCTGTTTCAACATATATACATCCAGTTTTTCCATCATTTGTTGTTTTTGTCACACCGTCTGCTAGTCACCCAACTACTTAGGTAGTAGTCATGGCATTGAGATATGCCCCTCTCATTTTGCCCTCTCAACTTCATGATTTGCCTCTTAATTATGGTTAAAGGCTTCCCCATTATGATGGTACAGGAGAAGTTACTTCTAAGAAGCATATTGATAAGGTCAATGATTTTGTAGATTTAGATGAAGTAGACTATGATGATGTTAATGGTTCTGTAGAAGTATTACCGGACATCGCTTCTTCATTTTGTCCTTCGATCAGCACTAGTTCTTGTGTGGCAGTGCTGACCACCTACCCTTCAATTAGCTCAATTCGTTCACCAATCAACATTGGTTTTTGAATAACGGTGTCCATAATGATGCCTCTAACCATCCCAACAAATTTTAGGATCATGGGAGAAGATTTTTCTTTTTCCATGCATCTAGGAGAATGGAATTTCCTTACCCCTTTTGGCAAAGATGCAAGAAAAGTACAGCGAGGAATAATTTCATCAATTTCCATTCTCTTAATGCTTGTTGACATAGACCCTCCTTCTTCTTCTTCTATGTTCACGACTTTTCTATGCTCCCTTTTTCTCCTTCTGCCTGTGCTTCTTCCAAATTGTCCTTCTGCCCAACAACCGACGCTGGTTCTTGTGGAGTAGTGTCGACTGCGGCCCTTGTTTCTTCCAAAGGTTCCATGTTCATTTGAGCACGTGGTGCTGGTTCTTGTGTGGCAACACCACCTACATTTCCATCCAAAGGTTCTTCAACTGCTTGGACAAGTAGTGTTGGTTCTTGTGTGTCAGCACCACCTACATTTTCAACCGAAGGTTCTTCAACTACTTGGACAGGTAGTGCTAGTTCTTGTGTGTCGGCACCACCTACATTTTCAACCAAAGGTTCTTCAACTACTTGGATGGGTGGTGTTGGTTCATGTGTGTCAGCACCACCTACATTTTCAACCAAAGGTTCTTCAATTGCTTGGACAGGTGATGTTGGTTCTTGTGTGTCAGCACCGCCTGTAATTGCATCCAAGGGTGGTGGTTCTCCTCTTAAATTGGAAATCGACACTGGTTCTGATGGAGTAGTGTTGATGACGCTCTCTTCTATCGCCATTGTGTCTATTTCTATTGGGCCAACAGATGACGCTAGAACAACGTCGTCTTTGGCCACTTCTTCCGCTGCTAAGTCTTCTTCCTCCTCCCTTGCAGGCAACATACCCACAAGTTCTTCCTCCGCTAGTTCGGTGAATTGTGTCCAAGGCACGAAGGTTCAAGATACATCATTCACCACCAATAATCTTACTAACACATGATTTGTGAGAACCGCTAATGGTTGTCAAGACTGATGGGAAGACTACATCATTAAGTGAATGTTTCTCCATATAAAGTATTTCATGTCTAAAGAATGAACCTGCACATGTCGAAACCGAAGGCATGCAAGGAGTTTGAAATGGTATTTAAATAGTGTAGAAAACTGACCTTCACAAGTAAAAAAATTTCCATGATCAGAGTAACAACACTGGAGGAGTAACAACACCAGTGAGATATCTATAGGAAAAATAATGATAGGGTAGTAACAACATTTTGTTATATTAGATATATAGATATATATTATTGATTTTGATTTTTCTTTTTTTAATCAGGGGTGTAGAGGAGTCTCTTGAAGTTGGACGGTGATATAATCTGAGGCGATTTCCATTCATGATGAGCGGAGTATGTGCCTCATCAATTGTTACAAGTCTAATAGTGCCATTATAGAACACCGTTTCAACTTCATATGGTCCCATCCACCTCGAGCAGAGTTTTCCCTTAAAATCCTTGAACCGAGAATCAGAGAGCAATGCCCAATCTCCTGTTTGAAATACCTTTTTCTTAATGAATTTATTGTGCCATTTAGTTTTTTGCTGGTGGATTGCAGTAGTATTCTGGATAGATACCAAACAAATTTAATCAAACTCATTCAACAGTTCCAATCAATGTTTTTGGGCTTCTGAAAGATCTAGACCTACTTCAAGGGCTATCCTGAGTGTCATAATTTCAAATTCCACTAGAAACAAAGGGGATTTCCCATATACAAGCTCATATGGTGAAAAACCTGTTGTGTTCAGCCATGTTGTTTTATACACCCACAGCGCCTGAGGAAGCTTCTCAACCCAATTCTAGCGATGGTTCGCTACAGTATTTATAAGAATATTCTTTAGTACCTTGTTTGTGCTTAAAACTTGACGATTAGCTTGAGGGTGATATGGAGATGCTATCCTATGCTTGATTCCATACTTTTTCATAAGTCTTGTTATCAGATGTGATGTAAATTGTGCCTCTCCATCTGAAACTGTCTCTCTAGGAGCTCCGTATGTGTAATAATTTCCTCAAATAAAGAGTCTAAAACAACATGTTCTGTTTCTTTCACAACAACCTTGGCCTCTAGCCACTTTGTTACGTAATCCGTACAAACCAAAATGTGAACTTTTTGCTGTGAAAGTGGATTAAATGGCCCAACGAAATCTATAGTCCATTTTTCAAAGGGCTCAAAGCTAGTTGGGGCTATAACGACATTTCATCTGCCCGACCAGTCTGACCCATCCGCTGGAAACTATGGAATCCTTTAACATATTTCCTTGCATCATGAAAAATAGAAGGCCAATAGTATCCCATTTGTAACACCTTATGACCTGTCCGCTTATTTGCAAAATTTCCCCACAAGGGCCATCATGAGAAGCTTGCAGGACATCATATATGTCATCACCACTTATGCAGCACCATATTTGTTGGTCATATCCTTTGTAAAAGAGATATCCCTCCATCCATGAATAACAAGCACTATGATGGATAATCCTTCACTATTCATTGTAAGGCAAGTGTTGAGGCACCTTTCTTGTAGCAACATAGTTAGAAATATTTGCATAACACGTAGTGTGAGTATAAATTGCAAAAAGATGTTCATCTGGAAAACTGTCCTCTATAGGTGTACCTTCATCACTAGTATCCATCCTAGACAGGAAATCTGCAACTACATTATCTTTCCCTGGTTTATCTACAATGGTAATATCAAATTCTTGAATTAACAGTAACCATCTTATAACATGACCAGGGGTTATTCGTTTGTTCATCAAATACCTGATAGTTGTATGATCAATGTGCATGAAAGTAGGGTACCTTGTGATATAATGCCAAAATTTATTAATAACATAAATGACAACCAAGAACTCCTTTTCAGTTACCGTATAGTTTAATTTAGCAAGGGTCAAATTCTTGTTGACATAGTAAATTGCATATAGTTTCTTGTCCTCATGTTTCCCCAAAACCGCCCCTATTGCTGTTTGAGAAGCATCAGTAGAGATGTGAAATGGGAGCTTCCATTCAGGACCATGTAATATCGGAGCCTTGCAGACTAGTTCTTTGATTTCTACAAAAGCTGCTTCACATTCACCAATCCACACAAATTCTTCATCCTTAGGTAGTAATTGAAAAAGTGGCAATGCCATTTTAGAAAAGAAAAATCTATGAAATGGCTATAATAGCTAGAATAACCAATAAAGTTGCGTACTTGTGTCAGTGTCTTAGGCGTAGGAAATTTTAATATTACCTCTACCTTCACAGGATCAACTCGAAATCCTGTAACTGAAAGAAAGTGTCCCATCACTATTCCTTCTTTCATCATCATATGAAATTTGACTGTACTAAGAGAAACATGTGTTTTCTTGCATGTTTCAAGTACTTTCTCTAAGTTTGTCAAAGTTTCTGTAAAGGAATCCCCATATGGGGTGAAGTTGTCCACGTAAATCTCAACACTATCATTAACTAGATCAAAGAAAATTTATAATATTTCCCTTTAAAAGGTAGCAGGTGTGTTACAGAGGTCAAATGGAAGGACTCGGTAGGCAAAGGTTCCCCAAGGGCATGTGAAGGTAGTTTTTTCCTGATCCTTAAGAGCTATTTGTATCTGATTGTATCTGCTAAACCCGTCCTGAAAGGAGAAAAACTCCTTCCCCTACTAATGTAGCAAGAACTTGGTCAATAAAGGGTAAGGGAAAATGGTCTTTCTGAGTTGCTTTGTTTAGTTCCCTGTAATCAACGCAAATCCACCACTTTCCATTCTTATTAGGAATAATGACCAACAGGGAAACCCATTGAATGTTCAATATTGGATAAATAAAAGCCACATCTAATAACTTCTGTAATTCATCTTTGACAATGTTTTTTAAGGCATGATTCATTCTTCTTTGTGGCTTCCTAATAGGTTGATATTCCTCTTTAATGTATATATGATGAGTACATAAATCAGTAGGGATTCCTTTCATATCTGTATACTCCCAAGTAAAGGCTTTCTTATGATCTAGAAGCACTTTCAGCAGTTGTTCGGATTGGGAGTGTGAAATGTCAGGATTAATAATCAATGTTTTCCCTGGTTCAATTTCTACAGGAACACTAATACGAGGTACAATTTCAGGAATGTTTTTTACTTCTGTTTTAGGTTCAATATCTTCCTAAACATTACAACTCATGAAAAATTCTAACAGCTGATGGGTTGATTCAGAAACGGAATCGGGACTACTGAGAAAGGTGCTAACGGTGTCGTCCTCCATTTCATAGCTAAAATAAAGAGCCTCACTGATGGTAAGGATGGCTCTTATTAGCACTCAGTAATTTTGTGAGGTTGCAGAAGAAAATCACCAAGGTAACCGCAAACCAACTTTGGAAGCTGAGATCTAGCCCTGCCAACTTCAGAGAGGGCTCTCTCTGTAAGATTTAACTTTGTTGGATTGAATATTAGGCTAGTTATGAAGTTTAAGGTTTGATTTTTATTTGAGTGGTTGGTTGATAGCTAGATTACCATTGGGCTACGGAGTCTGTTACATAAAATGCAGTTTGATTGCAGTGTCTACAAATAGATCTCATAGGGTAGGGTAGCCAAATTGAATGGATTCTTTAAAGTTTGTGAAATGGAGAAAGGAAAACAGATTAAGGTTCACTTTAAATATAGAGCATTGTTACCTGATTCTATATTTAAAGATCAGAAGAAAACATTGAAATTATTCGTAACCGGGTGCAGAGTGTAGATTTAAACAAATTCTTCCCTTTACTTATCTCTTGAATAATTCAGATTTGGAAAACAAATATGTGCTATGAAATGAGAAATATAAACACATAAGAGAGATAGATGCACTTCACCAACAACTTGACACAAGAATCCTGTGAAAGAGCTTCTCTATTACTTAGAAAATCCGTTGATGCTTCAACAATATACAATATTGTTCTTTTGCTCAAAAACCAACCCTTGATAAGATGAAGTATTTATAAATTAATTTACAAAAAATCGTGATATCTTGTGCTAAACTAATATCAAATCTCAAAAAACGAATTGAGTTACAAACTATTCTCTAATAGTCTGTGTCTCCATGTCTTTCTATTCCTTCTATTCTTAAACTATTGTGCTGAATATGCAATGTTGTCACTATTTATGTTGTTGCTGTAATGTGCATTGTTTTATCCATCATCTTTTAAATACTTTGTTCTATCACAAAATATTTGGATTTAAATAATATATTTAAATTGATATTTCCAAATATTTAAATGAAATTCATAATTCAAAGTATTTATTAGAATGATTTATAAATCCATCATGTTTTCGAATCCATATACTGTTTCAAAAATCTATGGGTTGTTTTCTATGTATTGTTTCTCTTCCCATGGGTTTTGAAACCCATCCGTTGTTTTCAAAACCATGTCCTCTTTCTCCTTTTACCTTCCTCCTTTTACTCTTGTAAATATTTGGATGGATTTGCAAAACCATGTGTTGTTTTTTGTAAATCCATGGTCGGTAAAACATTTCTATTTTGATTTTCATTTTGACTTGTCCCCTTATGTGTAAAATTCATTTACATGAAGCTCCTTGTTTTTTCTCTCCTGTACATTACTTTCATGAACATACTATTGCAAATTTTCCCTCTTATTTTCTCTCATGTATTTATTTTCAGCATCCATGAGTTTCTTTTTCCTGTAAAATTATTTTACTCCTTTGTCTGTCATTTCATTTCACCAACTTTGCCTTGCATCACTAAGTTTCCTCTAAAAATATAGTTTTGCTTGATCTCTTTCATTCAACCTCGCATCCACACAACATTGGTTTCGTGATCACATGAAATTCCATTCCCGCAATATTTATAAAAGTCAAACCAATACAATTAATTGATTTTGGAGGTGGGGTGGGCAGTAAAAGGTTTAGGGGGAGGGGGGTCTCAAATCACGTGAGGGTGACAGTTGTAAAGGCCAGTAAGAGTGAAAAACACTTTTTGAACTCCCCTTTGATTAAATGTCAAAGGGGTTGGTCTGAAACATATTCATAACCATGGATTATAATATGCACACATCTCGATGCCTTTAACGTTGGGGGAATTAATGCATGAATGCGGGGTGGGCCCATAACCATGGATTATAATATGCACACATCTCGATGCCTTTAACGTTGGGGGAATTAATGCATGAATGCGGGGTGGGCCATAGGCCTTGATTTTTGGATTTATAATGAATAAAGGATTTTTCATGGTTTTTAGAGTTTATATTTATTCATTTATTTTTGGAATTAATTTTAATAATTCAAAATATATGATTTCTCACTTATGTCTTCTTATGTGTTTTCTGGTGTAGACTTCAACTTGCTCTTCCCTTTGATCCAGGAATTGAATTTCAGTGCATGATGTACTGTTGAAAAGCTACTTTTGAGCTCTTTCTATGAAAATGCCCACAGTCTGATCCAAACATTTATATGCAAAAATATCCCTAAATCTTAGTACTTGGTGCTGCTTTGGAAATAATTTGTAGGAGGAAATATTATTTACAACATCTCAAACATAATAATGATTAGCTATAATCAAATGATTCTATAAAAATTATAGGACCCTAAGAGGTATAACTTCTTCATTCCTAGATTTAGTCTCTTTGGTAGGTAGAGACTTCTATATCAAGGTAAATCTGAGTTTATTTCATGAACTTGGTTCTGCAGGGGGGTAAAGGATAAGATTCTTTGTGACTTCCCCATGGATATTACCATGTTTCTAGACCAACACCCAATGTAAGCATTTTCAGTTGTGAGCTAAGGTCTTCCTAAAATCAAGGGATGCTCACTAGCTGGGGATTGGGTATGTAAAACCAAAAGGTCAACGATGTACTGCCATGAGTCTACCGAAATAGTGATATCTTCGAGCTTCCCTACTGGTCTTATAGTAGATTGATCTAGTAATTCTAGGACAATTGGAGTTGGTTAAAGGTTTCATAGACCCAAGGTAATCACGGTTGTAGAGGCTATAACATTAATCACTACCGCCAAATCTATCAATACATTTGGGATATCCACCCCATTAATCTGTACTGTCAGAATCGGGTTCCCAAGATCCTTGTATTTGACATGTACAAATTTCCCCAACATTATATCTCATAATTTACCCATGACGTCATTAGTAAGTCGGTCCTTTGGTTTTCTACCAGGTTTCTTAGAACAATATTATTTAATTTCCTTAGCATAAATCGGTACATCCTTCATAGCTTGAAGTATCAAAATTTTAACGAATAAATTCTGCAGTTCCCTTAAAAGGTCCAATTTAGGATGAGGACTTTGTTTGCTCAAAGATAATCTTTCCAGATAAGGTGGACCAGTTTGACATCCTTTAGTAACAATAGTTTGTCAAGGGGCTTGTTTCTTTATAGGAATCTATGTTGGCTCATCCCCTATGGTTCTATGTTCTGGTTCTAAGACTTCATCATCAGTATGTTCAACAATTATTGGTGAATTCTAAGTATTGACCACCCGACCAGATTGAAGATTTAATTCATTACATTCCATGGTGGCGATACTATATGAAGGGAGGTTGAGTGTCTCAACTTGTTGAGCCCCTCAATTATTTGGATTTGGATTGGATTGGAAAAACAGTTGAGGATGAAAAGGAGGATTACTAGTGGGTGCATTAGCAAGCAGTTGTAGCCGTTGTTGTGGCATAGGTTGGGAGAATTATCTTGAAGGAGGAGGAGGAGGTCCACGCTAATTCTAGGACCATGATGAGTTTGGACTAGATTGAGGGTACCATGGGTGTCAGGGCATTGGATATTGGTAATATTGCAACCAAGAAGGTGAAAATGGTATAGACTACTAACCAAAATTCATATTATTAAAATACTGAGACGGGTCTTGGGGCATACCGTAACTCATGTTCGGTGGTTGCGGTTGCCATGGTTTCCTTGATACCATAAAGTAAGGTTGATATGCTTCTTCATTTGTTCCCTGAAATAGTGCCTTCAATCTAGGAAGAGATAGAAAAGTGCTAGTGGAATGGCTCTGCTCACATATCGCACAAGTCTCCACAGAATTTAATGGACATTCCTTCAATGGATGCTTCTTCCTGCATTGAGGGAAGAAAATAGACATAGCCTTCTCTTCTTCCATTTGGTTCTGTTTCGCCAGCAACACATCTAGCTACGATGATAATGTGCTTAGGATATTGGTTCTTAAGTTGTCTAGCAGATTCCCAATTTCAGCCTTTGTAACTCCACCACTGGATGTTTTGCGAGTTTGGAATCCCTACCTCTGTCTCGCAGCCCCTCCTGAACACTTGATGCATAATTCACAGATGGTATCAAATTATTCCTTTGATATATCTCCTTTCTCTACTACGTTCAATAGCTCCAGAGATTCCTCCCTCAGTACTTTGAGAAAGCTGATCTTAAATATATTCTTATCCAAGTCATTGTGGCCTAATCTCTGCAAACTATATTGAAAATGTTCCAAAAAATCTTCCATTTTCTCATCCTCTTTCAGCATAATCTTAAAAGTTTCTTCCTTTACATCTTGGGATTTGCAGTAGTCCAGATATTTCTTGAGGAAAATCATCTTCATATCATCCCATGTAGCAATATATTCCCCCCCTAAACCCATAAACCATCTCAAAGTTGTTCCCTTCAATGTAGAGGGGAATATCTTCAATTTCTAAGCATAAAAATATAATCATACCCCCGAAAAGAAATGTCGAATTCAAAAAGGAATGTGTTCAGATCCTTGGAAGAAATACCATGGAAATTAGGTAGTGTTGTTAAAATAATAGGCTTCATAGGCGCATCACCTTTGTTATCTCTAATTGGTAAGAAGTTGCGGGAGCCATGAATATCTTCCAATACCCAATTGGAATCTCAATAGGTTCTGGCTCTGGTTGTTCTATAATAGGTGATTGAAGTTGTTTAACAACACTCCCTTGATCAAATGGTGCAAAGAATTACATCAAATATTCTTGCTTTGAACTTGCAATATGTAGTTGCTCGGATCCTCTATTTGCTACTTCTTCTTCCCTGAATTGCACTTATTCTATCGGGGGAGGTTCTAGTTGTGAAACAAATTTTCATCTAGATCTTGTATGTGATCTTACCCTAATGGAAGCTTGTGATGATGCTCTAGACTCAACCCTTGAGATGATCTCTTGGATGTAATTTATTCTGCCTAAATCAACCCCTTTTAAAAAGGGAAACATTCAAGCAAATTAAAAGCTCAAGACTTGGAGTAGGACAAGAAATTCCCTGCCCAGGACGAGAGAGTGGCCCTTGAAGAAAACAAGAGATAAAATAAACAAATAAAAAAAATCAATATTAGGACCTAAAACAGGGCGAGAGAGCAATACTTATGAAAGCTAAAAAAAAAAGAACCTAAAGCTCCAAACCTCGAGCAAGGTGATAAAAACTTCCTTCCCCAGGACAAGAGAATAATCCCAAAAAAAATAAGAAACCAAACAACTATATGATCTAATACTCAGGACCTGGAGCAAGGTGTAAGCTTCCTTCACTAGGATGAGAGATCAATCCTATGGTCAACACTATTCATACTTCCGCACCTTTCATAGCCTCCCCAACAATGGCACCAAAATGTTGGTGTTCAAGTATGAATCATTCAATTCACGCAATCCACATTAATTGTCAACTCGGGGTTATACTAGTTATTTCAAGGCTATCATGCATTTTATGTGCAGGCCACAGTTTCCCTACCCAGCATTGAACATTAATTATAAATTCATCAATGTGTAACAACAAGAAATAACTGTAACAACAAATAAGAGTAACAACAAGTAATAATTGTAACAACAATAAGAGTAACAACAATTAGGACTCAAAGCACACACTAATAAACATTCACAACAACATTAAACTCATGGAAATAAACTTAAACATCCAACAGCATTTGGTGAGGAGAGTGACCCAACTCTGTGATCAAGGCTGTGGTGAGATCAATGAATCACAATATGCTTAGAAGATCAAACTGTCATTAATTAAAGAGAAATATTACAAGTATGTTGTTACAGACTCAGAATTAGAGTATTTCTCCTGTAACTTTAATGACTCTTAACAATGATAGATTTCATAGCCCGTAACCCTACTTTATACATTTTATCAATAATACAGTTCCTAGAATTACGACGTTGTCTGACTTTAATTACACGGTGGTTTTCAGAACGAAAAAGAATGTAAAATATAGTATCATGTCAATCAAGAGATTGATTCACTGTTGTAGCCAATGTTCAAGGATATCGCTGCCAACTTTGACAGTATCATTCAATGAATCATGGTCCTAGTCATTCTTCCTTCAAATCGGTAGAAATAGCTTAATTAGCAAGCCGCTTAGGTAATAGTACCCTATGACTATTTTTTTTAAAGTTGATGATATTGTGGAGCATAGTGCATATTTTGATTTTTTTGGCATTTTTCACTCAATTTTACTCTAAATCTGGTATTCATTCTTTAAAATGGTAAAATTGACTTGTGTAATTGGCCTCATTTGAGTGTGTGAATCTTTTAGGCTGAATCCATTTTATGTATTCAAAATCACATAATTAAGTTGCATTTAGCTAGATGTGTTTATGATTATGGACGTACATGAATGTAATGATACAATGTATTTTCAAATAAGATTGAGTATAATGATAAGAAGATACAATAAAAATAAGAAAATTGGAAAGAAAAACATAGTTGAATAAAATATAGGTTATTTTACATTAGTGTGAAAAAAAAGGTTAGTGAAGATAAGAGAATGAGATTTTATCAACTTAAGGTTAATATTTCAAAAAAATCAAATCTCTAATTACAAGGAAAACATTTACTTTGTTAATTTAAGTTAAGCTATTATTACTTCGTACTAAAAAGAAGGATATGGAAAAATGTATATAGAAGAATATAAAAGAATGCCTATGTTCACTTTGTAAACAAGAAGATGAAGATACATTGCGCTTCATGATACATCTTCCTATATACAAAAAAAAGGGAGAAGAAAGAAAGAGAGAGAGAGCATAAGACACAACGCATTATGAAGATTTCAATGTTTTATATAGCTTGCTGAGCTTACTAACACAAAAAATACTAGTTATATTAAGAATGATTCAAAATGCCACTAAAACCTATTGCAAGTTGAGGCATCTTTGGAATAAGGAATGTAAAGGATATTATGCAAGTGGTGTTTCTTTTTTAATTCTTGGTCCCATGATGATACAAAGTATTTGTGTTTCTAAGTAAAAGTATTTTATTGCATTCTTATTGCTGGTAATGCTTTGTTATTGGACTTCATATGCTATTGCTTGTTGTGTGCAATTTGAACTATAAGATGTTAAAAAAAATTAGTGGATTTTCAAAATAGGTGCTACAGTTGATCAATTATCAAGGAATAATGGCTAAATTCCTTGTATTGTCATTTGACTTCAAGAATTAATTACATATCTCTTATGATTGTGAATACTTGTGACAAATTAGTTGCACGCAAATTTATATGAGAAGATATGGCCTCTAGGAGGTATACCAGCTAGAACCCTGATCCAAATCTCCCTATGGTTGTTTGTGATCCTGAAACATTACTTAGGAAGGAGAGGATTGTGGAGGAAAGTTAAGCAAGTAATATCCCTCCTAGGAGATTTGTCTTTTTACCAGAAATTGATTCTCAAGTTCCTTTGTCTAAAACCAGATCCTGCTCCTGTATTCCCGAAATACTAGTGGATTTATATGTTGTTAGTCCTTATACCCCACTTACAGAAAAAGAGTTCAGTCGAAATATTCTTCAACAGTTTAGTAGACTGAAAAGTTTGGTTAATAAAGTCTAGAAAACTACTAAGAAGACAGTCTTGTCTCAAAAAACAGGCCCTTTACAAGCCAGTTCAATTTATGGTTCTGTCTTCACATCATTTTTGGGTCCTTCATCATCTATTTCAACATATATACATCTATTTTTTCCATCATTTGTTGTTTCTGTCACACCGTCCGCTAGTCACCCAACTACTCAGGTAGTAGTCATGGCATCGAGATATGCCCCTCTCATTTTTCCCGCTCAACTTCATGATTTGCCTCTTAATTATGGTTAAAGGCTTCCCCAATATGATGGTACAGGAGACGTTACTGCTAAGCAACATATTGATAAGGTCAGTGATTTTTTAGATTTAGATGAAGTAGACCATGATGATGTTAATGGTTCTCTAGAAGTAGTATCGGACATCGCTTCTTCATTTTGTCCTTCGGTCAGCACTGGTTCTTGTGTGGCAGTGCCGACCACATACCCTTCAATTAGCTCAATTATTTCACCAATCGACATTGGTTTTTGAATAACGGTGTCCATAATGATGCCTCTAACCATCCCAACAAATTTTAGGATCAGGGGAGAAGAGTTTTCTTTTTCCATGCATCTAGGAGAACGGAATTTCCTTACCCCTTTTGGCAAAGATTCAAGAAAAGGAGAGCGAGGAATAATTTCATCAATTTCCATTCTCTTAATGCTTGTTGACATAGACCCTCCTTCTTCTTCTTTTATGTTCATGACTGTTCTATGCTCCCTTTTACTCCTTCTGCCTATGCTTCTTCCAAATTGTCCTTCTGCCCAGCAACCGACACTGGTTCTTGTGGAGTAGTGTCGACTGTGGGCCCTGTTTCTTCCAAAGATTCCATGTTCATTTGAGAAGGTGGTGTTGGTTCTTGTGTGGCAACACCACCTACATTTCCATCCAAAAGGTTCTTCAATTGCTTGGACAGGTGGTGTTGGTTCTTGTGTGTCAGCACCACCTACATTTTCAACCAAAGGTTCTTCAACTACTTGGACAGGTGGTGCTAGTTCTTGTGTGTCGGCAGCACCTACATTTTCAACCAAAGGTTATTCAACTGCTTGGATAGGTGGTGTTGGTTCATGTGTGTAAACACCACCTACATTTTCAACTAAAGGTTCTTCAATTGCTTGGATAGGTGATGTTGGTTCTCGCATGTCAGCACCACCTGTAATTGCATCCAAGGGTGGTGGTTCTCCTCTTAAATTGGAAATCGACGCTGGTTCTGATGCAGTAGTGTCAATGACACTCTCTTCTATCACCATTGTGTCTATTTCTATTGGGCCAATAGATGACGCTAGAACAACGTCGTCTGTGGCCTCTTCTTCCGCTGCTAAGTCTTCTTCCTCCTCCCTTGCAGGAAACATACCCACAAGTTCTTCCTCCGCTAGCTTGGTGAATTGTGTCCAAGGCATGAAGGTTCAAGATAGAGCATTCACCACCAATAATCTTACTAACACATGATTTGTGAGAACCGCTAATGGTTGTCAAGACCGGTGGGTAGACTGCGCCATTAAGTGAATGTTGCTCCATATAAAGTATTTCATGTCTAAAGAATGAACCTGCACATGTCGAAACTGAAGGCATGCAAGGAGTTTGAAATGGTATTTAAATAGTGTAGAAAACTGACCTTCACAAGTAACATACCTCATAATAAAATACGCCACCTTAGCCAATGGGTATGGTAGAGATTGAAAATCATACTCCCTTCCTTTCTGGAATGTTGTCTCCCCAACCTACAAAAACAATTCCTGAAACTGTAGTAGAGGAGACTTCCAAGAGAACCATTTATGACCTCCTCGTTGCAACCTTCTTACAATCAAAATAACTTCCTCCATGACAGAAATATCCAACCCACTAACTCTAGATAGATTTCCTTCTAGGTTTAATGCAAATTTAACTATGATAGCTTCGTCAAATCCTTGTAGACTCTCAAAATACACATGCCATCCTACATCCAAGAAGACTTGCCAAACATATGCATTGCGTCGAACCTGCTCTATGCTTTCTGGTTCATGTCTCATAGCCTGCACACTCATTCTGCAATGACTCTATAACAACACTTCGGAGTCACATCACACTGCTGAGGAGGAGTGCCGACAGGTAGATTTGCATTGAGAGAGTTGTGATAGTGATGGGGTGCAATGAGAGTGAAATCTGGGAGGGTAACAGTGAAATATGGAAAAATCCATGGCAGATAATGGTAATAATGAGTGGTAATTACTTCATAGCATTGGAAAGTGTTGTTTGTTATTACAATAGTACTAAATTCAAGTCCCGATGTATATGGGTAACCGTGTGAAGTATGGTGGAAATCGTGGAGTGTACACACTTAGCACAAGGTTCAATAATGATAATAACAAGTCATTATTGTAATTTAATTATGGCATCCTTTTCATTAATTATAGTACCTCCCCCCAACTAAGGGATGACTGTCCTCGACCATATCGAGTCATGTCAAATGAATTATCAATTCAAATCCACAAAGTTGATTGGGGATGTACCTGGTGACTTACCTTGGTGGAGTAACGATAACATAGAAGTAACAACATCGGGGGAGTAACAACATAGAGGGAGTAATAAGACCTGAAGGGTAACAACACCAATTGAACACTTAGCCGAGATCACCACGGAATAACAACATCGGAGGAGTAACCACACCGAGGTACTTAGACGAAATCACGACAGAGTAACAACACTGGAGGAGTAACAACACCAAAGGAGTAACAATACCAGAGTACTTAGAAAAAATCACCATCGCCATGGGTAACAACACAAAAGGAGTAATAGCACCAATGAATTACTTAAACAAAACCACCACGATCATAGTAACAACATCAAAGGAGTAACAACACCAGTGAATTACTTGGACAAAATTGCCATGATTAGAATAACAAGAGGAGTAAAAACAACAGTGAAGCACTTAGACAAAATTTCCATGACCAGAGTAAAAACACTAGTGAAGTACTTCGACAAAAGTGCCATGATCAGAGTAACAACACTTGTGAAGTACTTAGACAAAATTTCCATGTTCAGAATAACAACACCGGAGGAGTAACAACACTAGTGAAGTACTTAGACAAAATTTCCATGATCAAAGTAACAACACCGGAGGAGTAACAACACTAGTGAGATATCTACAGGAAAAATAATGATAGGGTAGTAACAACATTTTATTATATTAGATATATAGATATATATTATTGATTTTGATTTTCCTTTTTTTAATCAGGGGTGTAGAGGAGTCTCTTGAAGTTGGACGGTGATATAATCTGAGGCGATGTCCATTCATGATAAGCAGAGTATGTGCCTCATCAACTGTTATAAGTCTAATAGTGCCATTATCAAACACCATGTCAACTTCATATGGTCCCATCCACCTCGAGCAAAGTTTTCCCTTAAAATCCTTGAACCGAGAATCATAGAGCAATGCCCAATCTCCTCTTTGAAATACCTTTTTCTTAATGAATTTGTTGTGCCATTTAGTTTGTTGCTACTGGATTGTAGCAATATTCTGGATAAATACCAAACAAATTTAATCAAACTCATTCAACAGTTCCAATCAGTGTTTTTGGGCTTCTGAAAGATCTAGACCTACTTCAAGGGCTATCCTGAGTGTCATAATTTCAAATTCCACTAGAAACAAAGGGGATTTCCCATATACAAGCTCATATGGTGAAAATCCTGTTGTGTTCATCCATGTTGTTTTGTACGCCCACAATGCCTGAGGAAGCTTCTCAGCCCAATTCTGGCGATGGTTAGCTACAGTATTTATAATAATATTCTCTAGTACCTTGTTTGTGCTTAAAACTTGACGATTCGCTTGAGGGTGATATGGAGATGCTATCCTATTCTTGATTCCATACTTTTTCATCTGTCCTGCTATCAGATGTGATGTAAATTGTGCCTCTCCATCTGAAACTGTCTCTCTAGGAGCTCCATATGTGCAATAATTTCTTCAAATAAAGAGTTTTAAACAACATGTTCTATTTCTTTCACAACAGCCTTGGCCTCTACCCACTTTGTCACGTAATCCGTACAAACCAGAATGTGAACTTTTTGCTGTGAAGGTGGATTAAATGGGCCAATGAAATCTATAGTCCATTTTTCAAAGGGCTCAAGAGCTAGTTGGGGCTATAACGACATTTCATCTGCCCGATCAGTCTGACCCATCCACTGGAAACTATCGCATCCTCTAACATATTTCCTTGCATCATGAAAAATAGAAGGCCAATAGTATCCAATTTGTAACACCTTATGAACTATTTGCTTATCTGCCAAATTTCCCCCACAAGGGCCATCATGAGAAGCTTGCAGGACATCATTATGTCATCACCACTTATGCAGCACCATATTTGCTGGTCATATCCTGTGTAAAAGAGATATCCTTCCATCCATGAATAACGAGCACTATGATGGATACTCCTTCGCTATTCTCTGTAAGGAAAGTGTTGAGGCACCTTTCTTGTAGCAAGATAGTTAGAAATATTTGCATACCACGTAGTGTGAGTATAAATTGCAAAAAGATGTTCATCTGGAAAACTGTCCTCTATAGGTGTACCTTCATCACTAGTATCCATCCTAGACAAGAAATCTGCAACTACATTATCTTTCCCTGGTTTATCTACAATGGTAATATCAAATTCTTGAATTAACAATAACCATCTTATAACATGACTAGGGGTTATTCATTTGTTCATCAAATACCTGATAGTTGTATGATCAATGTGCATGAAAGTAGGAGACCTTGTGATATAATGCCGAAATTTATTAATAACATAAATGACAACCAAGAACTCCTTTTCAGTTACCGTATATTTTAATTCAGCAAGGGTCAAATTCTTGCTGACATAGTAAATTGCATACGGTTTCTTGTCCTCATGTTTCCCCAAAACCACCCCTATTGTTGTTTGAGAAGTATCAGTAGAGATGTGAAACGGGAGCTTCCATTCAATACCATGTAATATCGCAGCCTTGCAGACTAGTTCTTTGGTTTCTACAAAAGCTGCTTCACATTCACCAATCCACACAAATTCTTCATCCTTAGGTAGTAATTGAAAAAGTAGGAATGTTATTTTAGAAAAAAATTCTATGAAATGGCTATAATAGCTAGCATAACCAATAAAGTTGCGTACCTGTGTCGGTGTCTTAGGCGTAGGAAATTTTAATATTATCTCTACCTTCACAGGATCAACTCGAATTCCTGCAACTGAAAGAAAGTGTCCCATAACTATTGCTTCTTTCATCATCATATGAAATTTGACTGTACTAAGAGAAACATGTGTTTTCTTGCATCTCTCAAGTACTTTCTCTAAGTTTTTCAAAGTTTCTATAAAGGAATCCCCATATGGGGTGAAGTCGTCCACGTAAATCTCAACACTATCATTAACTAGATCAAAGAAAACTCCTAATATTTCCCTTTAAAAGGTAGCAGGTGTGTTACAGAGGCCAAATGGAAGGACTCAGTAGGCAAATATTCCCCAAGGGCATGTGAAGGTAGTTTTTTCCTGATCCTTAAGAGCTATTTGTATCTAATTGTATCCGCTAAACCCGTCCTGAAAGGAGAAAAACTCCTTACCTTGCTAATGTATCAAGAACTTGGTCAATAAAGGGTAAGGGAAAATGGTCTTTCTGAGTTTCTTTGTTTAGTTCCCTGTAATCAATGCAAATCCACTACTTTCCATTCTTATTAGGAATAATGACCAACGAGGAAACCCATTGAATGTCCGATATTGGATAAATAAAAGCCACATCTAATAACTTCTGTAATTCATCTTTGACAATGTTTTTTAAGGCATGATTCATTCTTCTTTGTGGCTTCCTAATAGGTTGATATTCCTCTTTAATGTATATATGATGAGTACATAAATCAGTAGGGATTCCTTTCATATCTGTATACTCCCAAGCAAAGGCTTCTTTATGCTCTAGAAGCACTTTCAGCAGTTGTTCGGATTGGGAGTGTGAAATGTCAGGATTAATAATCAATTTTTTCCCTGGTTCAATTTCTACAGGAACACTAATACAAGGTACAATTTCAGGAATGTTTTTTACTTCTGTTTCAGGTTCAATATCTTCCTAAACATTACAACTCATGAAAAATTCTAACAGCTGACGGGTTGATTCAGAAAGGCAATCGGGACTGCTGAGAAAGGTGCTAATGGTGTCGTCCTCCATTTCATAGCTAAAACAAAGAGCCCTGCCGATGGTAAGGATGGGTCTTATTAGCACTCAAGAATTTTGTGAGGTTGCAGAAGGAAATCACCAAGGTAACCGCAAACCAACTTTGGAAGCTAAGATCTAGCCCTGCCAACTTCAGAGAGGGCTCTCTATGTAAGATTTAACTTTTTTGGATTGAATATTAGGCTAGTTATGAAGTTTAAGGTTTGATTTGTATTTGAGTGGTTGGTTGATAACTAGATTACCATTGGGCTATGGAGTCTGTTACATAAAATGCAGTTTGATTGCAGTGTCTACAAATAGATCTCACAGGGTAGGGTAGCCAAATTGAATGGATTCTTTAAAGTTTGTGAAATGGAGAAAGGAGAATAGATTAAGATTCACTTTAAATATAGAGCATTGTTACCTGAATTATATATTTAAAGATCAGAAGAAAACATTGAAATTATTCGTAACTGGGTACAGAGTGTAGATTTAAACAAATTCTTCCCTTTACTGATCTCTTGAATAATTCAGATTTGGAAAACAAATATGTGCTATGAAATGAGAAATATAAACACATAAGGGAGAGAGATGCACTTCACCAACAACTTGACACAAGAATCCTGTGAAAGAGCTTCTGTATTACTTGGAAAATTCGTTGATGCTTCAACAATATACAATAATGTTCTTTTGTTCAAAAACCAACCCTTGATAAGATGAAGTATTTATAAATTAATTTACAAAAAATCTTGAGATCTTGTGCTAAACTAATATCAAATCTCGAAAAAGGAATTGAGTTACAAACTATTCTCTAATAGTCTATGTCTCGATGTCTTTCTATTCCTTCTGTTCTAAAACTATTGTGCTAAATATGCAATGTTGTCACTGTTTATCTTACTACTGTAGTGTGCATTGTTTTATCCATCATCTTTTAAATACTTTGTTCTATCACAAAATATTTGGATTTAAATAATATATTTAAATTGATATTTCCAAATATTTAAATGAAATTCATAATTCAAAGTATTTATTAGAATGATTTATAAATCCATCGTGTTTTCGAATCCATATACTATTTCAAAAATCCATGGGTTGTTTTCTAAATCCATGTATTGTTTCTCTTCCCATGGGTTTTGAAACCCATGTGTTGTTTTCAAAATCATGTCCTCTTTCTCCTTTTACCTTCCTCATTTTACTCCTGTAAATATTTGGATGGATTTGCAAAACCATGTGTTGTTTTTTGTAAACCCATGGTTGGTAAAGAATTTCTATTTTGATTTTCATTTTGACTTGTCCTCTTATGTGTAAAACTCATTTACATGAAGCTCGTTTTTTTCTCTCCTGTACATTACTTTCATGAACATACTATTGCAAATTTTCCCTCTTATTTTCTCTCATGTATTTATTTTCCACATCCATGAATTTATTTTTCTTGTAAAATTATTTTACTCCTTTGACTGTCATTTCATTTCACCAACTTTTCCTTGCATCCCTGAATTTCCTCTAAAAATCTAGTTTTTCTTGATCTCTTTCATTCAGCCTCTCATCACACAACATTGGTTTCGTGATCACATGAAGTTCCATTCCCGCGATATTTATAAAAGTCAAACCAATACAGTTAATTGATTTTGGAGGTGGGGTGGGCCCTAAGAGGTTTAGGGGAGGGGGGTCTCAAATCACGTGAGGATGATAGTGATCACATGAAATTCCATTCCCGTCATATTTATAAAAGTCAAACCAATAAAATTAATTGATTTTGGAGGTGGGGTGGGCAGTAAGAGGTTTAAGGGGAGGGGGGTCTCAAATCACGTGAGCATGATAGTTGTAAAGGCCAGTAAGAGTGAAAACCACTTTTCTAACTCCCCTTTGGTTAAATTTCAAAGGGGTTGGTCTGAAACATATTCATAACCATGGATTATAATATGCACACATCTCGATGCTTCATAACCATGGATTATAATATGCACACATCTCAATGCCTTTAACGTTGGGGGAATTAATGCATGAATGTGGGGTGGGCCATAGGCCTTGACTTTTGGATTTATAATGAATAAAGGATTTTTCATGGTTTTTAGAGTTTATATTTATTCATTTATTTTTGGAATTAGTTTTAATAATTTAAAATATATGATTTCTCACTTATGTCTTCTTATGTGCTTTCTGGTGCAGACTTCAACTTACTCTTGCCTTTGATCTAGGAATTGAATCTGAGTGCATGATGTACTGTTGAAAAGCTACTTTTTAGCTCTTTTTGATGAAAATACGCACAGTTTGATCCAAACATTTATATGCAAAAATCTCCCTAAATCTTAGTACTTGGTGCTGCTTTGGAAATAATTTGTAGGAGGAAATATTATTTACAACATCTCAAACATAATAATGATTAGCTATAATCAAATGATTCTATAAAAATTATAGGACCCTAAGAGGTATAACTTCTTCATTCCTAGATTTAGTCTCTTTGGTAGGTAGAGACTTCTATATCAAGGTAAATCTGAGTTTATTTCATGAACTTGGTTCTGCAGGGGGGGTAAAGGATAAGATTCTTTGTGACTTCCCCATGGATATTACCATGTTTCTAGACCAACACCCAATGTAAGCATTTTCAGTTGTGAGCTAAGGTCTTCCTAAAATCAAGGGATGCTCACTAGCTGGGGATTGGGTATGTAAAACCAAAAGGTCAACGATGTACTGCCATGAGTCTACCGAAATAGTGATATCTTCGAGCTTCCCTACTGGTCTTATAGTAGATTGATCTAGTAATTCTAGGACAGTTGGAGTTGGTTAAAGGTTTCATATACCCAAGGTAATCACGGTTGTAGAGGCTATAACATTAATCACTACCCCCAAATCTATCAATACATTTGGGATATCCACCCCATTAATCTGTACTGTCAGAATCGGGTTCCCAAGATCCCTGTATTTGACATGTACAAATTTCCCCAACATTATATCTCATAATTTACCCATGACATGATTAGTAAGTGGGTCCTTTGGTTTTCTACCAGGTTTCTTAGAACAATATTATTTAATTTCCTTAGCATAAATCGGTACATCCTTCATAGCTTGAAGTATCAGAATTTTAACGAATAAATTCTGCAGTTCCCTTAAAAGGTCCAATTTAGGATGAGGACTTTGTTTGCTCAAAGATAATCTTTCCAGATAAGGTGGACCAGTTTGACATCCTTTAGTAACAATAGTTTGTCAAGGGGCTTGTTTATTTATAGGAACCTATGTTGGCTCATCCCCTATTATTCTATGTTCTGGTTCTGAGACTTCATCGTCAGTATGTTCAACAATTATTGGTGAATTCTAAGTATTGACCACCCAACCAGATTGAAGATTTAATTCATTACATTCCATGGTGGCGATACTATATGAAGGGAGGTTGAGTGTCTCAACTTGTTGAGCCCCTCAATTATTTGGATTTGGATTGGATTGGAAAAATAGTTGAGGATGAAAAGGAGGATTACTAGTGGGTGCATTAGCAAGCAGTTGTAGCCGTTGTTGTGGCATAGGTTGGGAGAATTATCTTGAAGGAGGAGGAGGAGGTCCACGCTAATTCTGGGACCATGACGAGTTTGGACTAGATTGAGGGTACCATGGGTGTCAGGGCATTGGATATTGGTAATATTGCAACCAAGAAGGTGAAAATGGTATAGACTACTAACCAAAATTCATATTATTAAAATACTGAGACGGGTCTTGGGGCATACCGTAACTCATGTTCGGTGGTTGTGGTTGCCATGGTTTCCTTGATACCATAAAGTAAGGTTGATATGCTTCTTCATTTGTTCCCTAAAATACTTCCTTCAATCTAGGAAGAGACAGAAAAGTGCTAGTGGAATGGCTCTACTCACATATCGCACAAGTCTACATAGAATTTAATGGACATTCCTTCAATAGATGCTTCTTCCTGCATTGAGGGAATAAAATAGACATAGCCTTCTCTTCTTCCATCTGGTTCTGTTTTGCCTGCAACACATCTAGCTACGATGATAATGTGCTTAGGATATTGGTTCTTAAGTTGTCTAGCAGATTCCCAATTTCAGCCTTTGTAACTCCACCGCTGGATTTTTTGCGAGTTTGGAATCCCTACCTCTGTCTCGCAGCCCCTCCTAAACACTTGATGCATAATTCACAGATGGTATCAAATTATTCCTTTGATATATCTCCTTTCTCTACTACATTCAATAGCTCCAGAGATTCCTCCCTTAGTACTTTGAGAAATATGATCTTAAATATATTCTTATCCAAGTCATTGTGGCCTAATCTTTGCAAACAATATTGAAAATGTTCCATTTTCTCATCCTCTTTCAGCATAATATTAAAAGTTTCTTCCTTTACATCTCGGGATTTGCAGTAGTCCTGATATTTCTCAAGGAAAAACGTATTCATATCATCCCATGTAGCAATAGATTTCCCTCCTAAACCCATAAACCATCTCAAAGTTGTTCCCTTCAATGTAGAGGGGAATATCTTCAATTTCTAAGCGTAAAAAATATAATCATACCCCCGAAAAAAAATGTCGAATTCAAAAAGGAATGTGTTCGAATCCTCGGAAGAAAGACCATGGAAATTAGGTAGTGTTGTTAAAAGAATAGGCTTCATAGGCGCATCACCTTTGTTATCTCTAATTGGGAAGAAGTTACGGGAGCCATGAATATCTGCCAATACCCAATTGGAATTTCAATAGGTTCTGGCTCTGGTTGTTCTATAACAGGTGATTGAAGTTGTTCAACAACACTCCCTTGATCAAATGGTGCAAAGAATTACCTCAAATATTCTTGCTTTAAACTTGCAATATGTAGTTCCTTAGATCCTCTATTTGCTACTTCTTCTTCCTTGAATTGCACTTATGCTATTGGGGGAGGTTATAGTTGTGAAACAAATTTTCATCTAGATCTTGTATGAGATCTTACCCTAATGGAAGCTTGTGACGATGCTCCAGACTCAACCCTTGAGATGATCTCTTGGATGTAATTTATTTTGCCTAAATCAACCCCTTTTAAAAAGGGAAACATTCAAGCAAATTAAAAGCTCAAGACTTGGAGTAGGATAAGAAATTCCCTCCCCAGGATGAGAGAGTGGCCCCTAAAGAAAACAAGAGAGAAAATAAAAAAATAAAAAAGATCAATCTCAGGACCTAAAACAGGGTGAAAAATAAAACTTCCGTTCCCAGGACAAGAGAGCAATACTTATGAAAGGTAAAAAAAAAAAAACCTAAAGCTCCAGACCTCAAGCAAGGTGATAAAAACTTCCTTCCCCAGGACAAGAGAATAATCCTAAAAAAAATAATAAACCAAACAACCAAATGATCTAATACTCAGGACTTGGAGCAAGGTGTAAGCTTCCTTCACTAGGATGAGAGATCAATCCTATGGTCAACATTGTTCATACTTTTGCACCTTTGATAGCCTCCCCAACAATGGCGCCAAAATGTTGGTGTTCAAGTATGAATCATTCAATTCATGCAATCCAGATTAATTGTCAACTCGGGGTTATACTAGTTATTTCAAGGCTATCATGCATTTTATGTGCAGGCCACAGTTTCCCTACCCAGCATTGAACATTAATTATAAATTCATAAATGTGTAACAACAAGAAATAACTGTAACAACAAATAAGAGTAACAACAAGTAATAATTGTAACAACAATAAGAGTAACAACAATTAGGACTCAAAGCACACACTAATAAATATTCACAACAACATTAAACTCATGGAAATAAACTTAAACACACATCTAATCCAGCAGCATTTGGTGAGGAGAGTGACCCCAACTCTGTGATCAAGGTTGTGGTGAGATCAATGAATCACAATATGCTCAGAAGATCAAACTGTCATTAATTAAAGAAATATTACAAGCATGTTGTTACAGACTTAGAGTTAGAGTATTTCTCCTATAACTTTAACGAATCTTAACAATGATAGATTTCATAGCCCGCAACCCTACTTTATATATTTTATCAATAATACAGTTCCTAGAATTACGACGTTGTCTGCCTTTAATTACATGGTGGTTTTCAGAACGAAAAAGAATGTAAAAGATAGTATCATGTCAATCAAGAGATTGATTCACCATTGTAGCCAATGTTGAAGGATATCGCTGCCAACTTTGAAAGTATCATTCAATGAATCATGGTCCTAGTCATTCTTCGTTCAAATCAGTAGAAATAGCTTAATTAGAAAGCCGCTTAGGTAATAATGCCCTATGACTATGCTTCATTGACCAATAATCCATAAAGACATGACAAGAGGTATACCTATTGTTTTAAGATATCGATTAACCATTATTGATGTAAAATGGATAAAAAGAACAGGGTAAAAGGGTGAGCAAAAGTATGCAAATCTAGCCACCAACATGCAACAAGATATGTATCAGACTAAAGAAGATGAAGAGCAGGAGCTGCTTGAAATTTTGAGGTAGAGGATGAACAGTTGCTACTTGCTCATTCTCAAAATCATGTGTTGATGACTGAATCCGAGGAGTATAGGAAGGGATATCAAAATTTCATCATGCAAGTGCAACGACAATATAATTTAAGGAACAGAATTGTGGGAAACAATGGAGTGAAAAAATAAATACCAATCAACAACACAACAAACAAAGAAATGGTAGCCAACAATGTGAATAAGGATGCCCCTAGTACAAGTGCCCAAAGGAAGGATGTCCCAAGTACAAGTGCCCAAAGGAAAGAGCCTCCTATCACTATCTTGCAAAGGAACGAAGATACATCCAAAGATGCTACAAAAAAGAAGGAAGCTGCCCATAAAGAGATTGAAAAGGTATCAAATCCTTTTAATATTGAAGCTGAAATTGGTAAATTAAAAATCTCTATTCCTCTTGGTGAATTGGTAAGAAATGACCAATATAGATATCATATTTTAAAGGCACTTAGAGTAGACAAATCCTATGATATAGTTAATATAGCGGATGATCATCCAACTATTATCTTTGGACCAAAGATTGATTACAAAGAGCAAGATGGGGATGTTCCTCCTTTTATGTCAATTGGAATCTGCATGGGAAAATATTGCATAATTTTATGTTGGACTCTAGAGCCTCACATAATCTAGTGCCGAAAGTGATCATGGAGAGGTTATGCCTAGATATTATAATACCATACAAGGACCTCTATTCATTTGATTCTAGTAATGTGAAGTGACTGGGATTAATTAAGGATTTAGTGTTGTCCACAACTCAAATTCCTTCAAAATGTATGGTTATGTATTTTGTGGTAGCGGATATACCTCTCAGGTATGGTATGCTTTTGTCTAGATCTTGGATGGCGAAATTGCATGGGGAATTGCAAACAAACATGTCCTACATCACAGTTTCAATTTTCAAAGGTCAGTCAAGCAGGTTATACCGAGAACTGCTCATGCAAGACATGATCAGTAGTAAGGATAAACCAATGAGTCATCCATTACATGTTATTCATTCTGATTTGGACTCATTTGTGTTATTCAATTCGGGTTGTCCAAATGATGAAGAGATTGTTTCAAATGTAGAAGAGGAAAGGGGCAATGCTTAGAATTTAGAAATTTTGGGAAAAGAATCAGAAAAAGATAACAAAATAAAATCAGTTGTTCCAGACATTAGAAAAGAAGCAAATAACAAGGAAAATTATGAAGAAAACAATCATGGAATGGAGGGATAGGACAACAACAAAAGTGAGGAATAGAGAAGCCAAAGTGTTCATGTGAAATCTAAGAGTTTGAAGGCTGAAATAGGCAAAAAATAGCAGAAAAAACCTTGTGTTTGGACTATGCATTTCGATCAGGTAGGAAGCAAAGGAGGTGTTGGTGCGGGGATATGGATAATAAACCTAGAAGTTTGTAAGTAAGAGATATGCTCATACAAGTTAGTTTTTGATTGTACTAATAATGTAGCGGAATATGAAGCTCTCATTTTGGTTTTACGAAATTTGAAGAAATTAGGAGCTAGAAGAATAGTTGTTTATGGATATTCTGAGTTGGTTGTTAGATAGGTTAAAGGTGAATATCAAACAAAACACCCTTGGATGCGTGCTTATCGTAATGTTGTACTAGATTATTTGTAAAATTTTGTTGACTACAGTTTTTCAGTTGTTCCAACAAAGGATAATGTTGTTGTGGATGCAATGGCCACTTCGCCTCTGATTTTGAAATTCTGAGCAGTGTTAAAGGGAAATACAAGGTAGAATTCATACATAGGCTTGTTGTCCCAGATAATATGAAGCACTAGCAAGTCTCCGAAAATGACAAGCAGTTAGAGAACTTTTTTCTAATGAAGGAGGAATTTTCCAAAATGAAATTGGAAAGGGATGTCGGATGGGAAGATGTAGATAAAGGGAATTTTATTAATAAGTTGAAAGAAGAGTTAGATAAACAGGGTACTGAGTTAAAGATATTACAGCTCAAATACAACGTCCTTCCAAGAGGACTTGTACCTTTGGAGAAAGTGTTTGACCATAATGATGTGGCCAAAAGGCCAAAAGTAGCACTTGTAGGAGTAGTTGAAGAATGCAATGTTGGTACAACAGAACACCCAAAAATTATAAAGTTGTCTAATATTTTGAGTCCAGAAATGAAGAAAACATGTTTGGAATTGATGACTGAATTTTTTGATGTGTTTTCCTAAGGATACAAGGAATTAAATGTGTATATCAAAGAAATTATTTAGCATAAAATATTAGTCAAAGCAGATCAAAAACCATTCAAGAGAAGCTGTGAAGGACAAGTCCAATTATTTTTCCCCTTATCGAAAAGGAGGTAAGGAATTTGTTTGATGCCAACATTATAATACCTCCTCCTTTTGTCTATTGGTTATCTAACTTGGTACCAGTATAACCAGTATAGCTAGATGGCTTTTTGGGGTATAAATAGATTTTGGTTCACCTAGAAGACCAAGATAAGGCTGCCCTCTCCACAACTTGGGGGACTTTAAAATATGCCAAGATTTTGTTTGGTCTGATGAATGTAGGGGAAACATTTCAATGAGCTATGGATATAGCTTTTGCAGAGGAAAAATATAAATTTCTTGTCATATACCTTGATGATATTACTATTTATTCACAGCCTGATGATGATCATTTGTACCACTTAAAAGAAGTTTTTGAGAAGTGTAGGAATTACGACATTTGTTACAATCGAAAAGGAACAACAATGGACTGATATCCACGTTAAGATAGAAATGGATGAGATGTTGACCCGCGATAAGGAAATTCAGACGGAGGCACCACCTTCGAGGGTGATAAGAGTCATGAACTCAAAACAACGCAATAGGAAAGTTCAGGTAAAACTCCCGGCCTCCACTGCCGCATGGAAAAGAGATCCAAAAATGGTAACCCTATGAAAGGGTTTGAAGCGAGCTCAGCAAGTAGCAGAAAAGCTTAGAGAGCAAACGGTCCCTCGAGAAAAGTATGAAGAGCTAAAACAGTAGCTTAGGAATGTCAATCTATCCAAAAGCCAGGCCTTTGAAGGGTGGCGAAGGGAAGAAGAAAAAGTCGCGAAGGTAACTCATAGGTTAGATATAGTTATCAAGCAAATGGATACCTTATGTTCTTTATACAATGATGTCCTAGCATGTAGAGCCCCTGCTAAGAATTATGCCTTGTTTTTAATGGAACGATATTTGCAATTGAAAATAAAGGCTGTTAAAGCAGGTGCTCCCATACAAATTAACACCATCGATGATTTTATAAACTGCTGTAAGCACTACGGCGTAAAAGTTCAGAGAATATTGTGTGAATTTTATTTGCATAACCTTGTATTAGACCAGGAGACCGAGCTGAACCCTGGCCCTTTTGTTGGGGATATCCAATTACAGGCATTTATTTCATTTGGGGTTAATCAAATTAAATGGCTTAAAGCCTATAATTCTTTCCAAAGACAAGAAAACGGATTAGATTTGTGGATAAGAGCTGAGCCTAGGGATCCAGTACAGTTGTGGAGAAAACATAGAAACCTCATGAAGACTCCAGGTGTAATTGAAGCATTCAGACCCATGCATGAGGCAATGATTCAATAAGGATTAGAATACTTTTTCTCTATCAAAGACCCTGCCATTGATGCGACTAAATTTCGGTATCAAATCTCTAATCCGAATATCCAGCTCAGGGAACCATTTAAGTATGAAAATTTTAAATTAGCCGCCAATCGCTTGCACCTCTATGGCGAAGTCATTTTGAGGGCAGGCCATCCTGGTTAGGATATAGGTTCTAGAGTCCAATTATTTGGCACCCTGCACCCGGATAGCAAGCCCTGTATGAGATGCCTAAGGGTTAGACATGCCATTTCTTTGAATACCTGGTTATGCATCATGGTTGTAGGCCTTCACATGAGATTCCATCTCCAGCCTACTCACGCACTGCCTTACACGTCAACTACAATGTTTTCATGAGGGCATGAAAAAGGGTAGGCAAGGGGGTGTGTGGAGTACTAAAGAAGGTATGTTTTTGATAATTATTGCAGCATCTTTTCATTAGAACTTACAAACCTTTTTGCATCATGAACTAGGAAAATGACAAGGAATTGTAATAAAACATGTGAGATTAATATGCAAGACGAAAACACTGACAATTGTCATTTCCTTATGCAGGAAGGAGGAAAAACGAGAAGTTGCCATTCCAAAGGAAAGGACAAGGACGGGTTAACCACTGTCCCTTTGATGGGAGACCATATGCAAACAAGGAAAATAAAATCAAAGCGAATCAGCCCTGGAAAGGAAGTGGAGATATCGGCTCGGCGCAGGAAGGAAAAGAGATGTCTGAGGACTAACGGTTCGACAAATCCCTCAGGATCCTTGATCCTGAGGGATTGCTGTTTTATCTATTTCTGCACTTAGATATCTCCACCTTCACCCTTATAAAAGGGGCGGCATTGTTAGCTCAAGAGGAGGAGATGTTGTTATGTTTATGTAATTTCCTTTAATATCAAAACTTTGATCATCGACTCTCGTTAAGAACTGCTCTATTGTAATTTCACTTTATGCTAATACAAACTTGGTTACTATTTCATCTTTGAGTCTGGAATAACTTCAAGTGGTGTACCCCTGGAGGCTAAGGGCTCGGCCCTAGAGGACACTTTCTCCTGTACCATTACGTTTGGTTTATGCGTGGTTTGGTTATCGACGTTATTTGGTAATCTAATGTGTTTTCTAAGTTTACATCACATGCTCTGTTATGTTTAATTTATTAAGGTTTCTAAAGACAAAACTATTGTATTGACTCTGCATCGTATCACTATTCCTTTAGGTGTTGATATAATACTGCTAGCCTTTACAGAATATTGTTGCTGTTTCATTACAGAGCCTTTGTGTTGTGCACTTGTTCATTAACATTACGGAATTCATCTTGGAAGTTATGTTCTTCGCGATTGTTGGATTTATAAACAATGTTGTTCTATTTTGAAATGCAGTTGTACTTTTTCTAACTGAGGTGATAATTGGATCAGATTACTATTTAAGTGTATGTGTGTATATATGATTTTCAAGCGCTGTTATATAATTCATCAGTAAGCAATGTTATTCCATTTGTGTGTGTTATTCAATCCGCCCTTAAGAGTGAAGGATTGCCGTTTGATTCCTGTAGATTACGATTAGTGCATTTGATCTTATAGACTAAGGTGTTACTGCTTGTTAGGCTTAGTTGCTGTTCTATTTCTTAACTGTTGTTTCATTTCAGGTTTGCTGTTCCATTTCAGGTTTTTTGTTCCATTTCAGATTTGTTGTTCTATTTCTTAATTGTTGTTCCATTTCTTATTTGTTGTTTCATTTCTTGTTATTTTTTATTTTGGTGTGAAGAATGATCTCAGGCTGTAGTGAGCATTGACATCTACTGTTCGGCTCCCAGATCCATGATCTGTTCTCTGGTTTCCTTTTCCATTAGTTTCCAAAGGGATGGGTTATTGCTACCGAACCCTTGACTGATAAATTGCTTAGTTTTCTGAATGTGTGATTTAATCTCTTGAAGTAGTTTCCATTTACTCTTGTATTTTCAAACACTGTGCTACTAGCATTACTCTGGCAAATGATAGCCTCAGACCGAGACACTCTTTGAAATAACAAAACGTTCCCGGATTGACATATTAATGTGAGGTAATTAGAGGTGAAAGAGACCCGTTTTATAGCTCCACACATGACAGGTGATCAGTGTGGAGCGATAAAAAGGGTCTTTTTAACACCTAATTACCTCACATTAATTATCAACCCAGGGACGACTTTTTATTTCAAGAGTGTACTCTGTCTGAGGCGGCTATTTATTAAGAGTAATGTTTTTGCAGTATAGTGCTTAAAACCCAAAAGTAAATGAATGCTTGAAAAAGAAATCTAATTGAAACAGCAAGGAACTGAAATGTCTTAAACTAAATCATTCATTCAAACAACAATCAATCGAGGATATAGTAGCAATAACTCATTCCTCTAGAAATTGATGCAAAAGGAATTAGAGCATGGACCATGGATCAGGGAGCGTGGTAGCATTTGCTGAGGCTCACAACAGCCTTGGACCTTCTCTCACACCAAAGCAATAAATACAAGTAAATGGACAGCAGAAAATAAATGGAATAGCAAGTCTAAAATGGAACGGCTGTAAATGGAATCAGGAAACTAGAATTAAAAGAACTGAACAGCAAAACTCTGTTTTAATGGAAGCAAACAACAACCAAGCCAAATCAAATAAATTAGACAACAAAAAGAAATAGAATGGCAACTAATTGGAAATGAAATATGGAACATCAATTCTTTATAAAACAGGAACGTCAATCATATATACATTCAACACACTAATGAAACAACAATCCTCAACCGTATGTACACATTCTCTACTACTACAACAATCTGAGAGTAAAGGATGACATGACTATGTTTCTGAACGAAGTAATATTGCTTTCAAGTCTTACAAATACTATTTCACATGAATCTGATAACAATAACATTCATACCAACATTCCGCTACAGAAATAGCTGAAAGATGCAATTCGAATAAATGCAGAGACATGAGATAAATAACTCATTCAGATTCAGATATTAAGTATAAAGCATAGTCTATCATATGAAAGATATATCAGATCGCTGAAACAATAGAAATAAGCAAACTAAACACAATTTACCGTATAACAATACAACGGCAAGTGTCCGTTGGAGCCGGGCCCGTAGCTTCCAATGGCACCGCCGTAACTTACTTCAGATGCAGGGACGAATTGAACACCAAATCCTTTATATTAATTGCATTAACAAATGTATACAAGATCAGATCTCAACAAGACTCCATGACCAAAGTTGGTTCTGAAACTTAGAATTATAAAAACAGTCGTTCTCCATCCCCCCGTCCTCTGATCTTTGGTTTCATTAAATAGACAAATATCAGAGCATAGATAATTACAATCATGATTTGTTTTACAAAATTGGATTGATTCCAACCATCTGATCAACAAGAACAAGGCATATTTGGCTTTGCAGCTAAGATTTGGAGGGCGGCCGCAACAGCAAATCTCCGAAAATCATGCTCAAAGAACCTTGCGTGTCTCCCTGTACAGGCCGAATTTGGGCAAACTGTTCTTCATGAAGATATTTGGGCCCGTTCTGGACAAAACCCATGTTCCAGATTTTCCAAATTCGTCTTCATTTGCTCAGAATCTTAACCACAAAACTGTCACTCCTTAAACCAGCGAATTTCTGAGTTGGCTGATTTAAAAATCAAATCTTCAATCTAGAAGTTACTTTGGAGGCTAAAAATGGTAAATAAGGTTACAACCAACTTATTAGAACTATCATTGGTAAAATAATGCATAATAATCAATTTATTAGAAATAAAGAAGAATAAATGATATTCATCCATAAGAGCATAAATCATTTATAAAATGGATTTAAATGATAAATTATAATAAATAACATGATGAAGAATGGTAGAAATGAGTGGAATAAACGTTCACAAGTGACAATAATCATGGCATATTAACAACCCCACACACATATTTCTAGGTCTTGCAAATTTCTACCATGGGTTCATATTGGTTTTTTCTCATATCACTTGGCCTTTTAGTCAAGTCACTAAGGGTGTAGCGAAAGAAAAAATATTTTGGTTTGAATCCCAATAGAAGGTGGTTCCCGAGTTGAAGCATCGCCTCTGCTCTGCACCAGTGCTCATATTGTCAGACTTGCATGAACCATTTGAGATTGAGACAGATGCCTCTAACTATGCTATTGTTTCAATTCTTACTTAGCAGAGGCATCCAGTGGCATATCACAACGAGAAACTATCATACACTGTCCAAAAGTATTCCACCTATGACAAAGAGATGTATTCCATTGTGTTATTTTTCTGACAATGGAAGGAAATGGTCATCCACACAGACCAATTACCCCTGCAATTCATACAAACATAAGGAAAGTTTCAAAATGATCACCATCAGAAGTGGTCCACATGCCTACAACAGTTTCATTTGAACATTAAGTACAAGAAGGGAAGCACAAATAATGTTGCAAACTACCTCAGTCGGTCGTCAGTCATGGCGCTGACCATTGTGCTCAACTCTTGTGGACACGAGACTTCAAAATGGTCACATATTTACAAGAGTGATCCAAAATTCGACACCACATACCAAATTCTCCTGGAAGGTAAGCAAGTTTGAACTTTCACCTCTAGGATGCACTATTATTCCACCTAGGACACCTCTATGTACCTTCAAGCGAGTGTGCCACGATGAATTGGGAGGCACACTAAAGTCAAGTCATTGGACATTTTGGGGTAGAAAAGATAGTGGCAGTACTGCAAAAATATTTTTATTGGTCAAACCTTCGACAAGATGTTGGGAAGTACATCATATCTTGCACTACCTATGCCATTGCCAAACCTATAGTCAAGAATCAAGGCTTGTATTCTTCTTTGCCTACTCCTAACCAACCCTACAAATTCATCTACATGGATTACATGTCGGCCTTCCTTCTACCAAGGATGGCAACGAATGTGTTTTCGTGTTCATCGACAAATTCTTTAATATGGGCATTATGGCAGCCTACAAGAAGAGTATCTCAATAGAAGCCACTGCCAAACTATTCTTTGAACGAGTATGTGTACACTTTTGGATCCCACAGTCCATTATCTTAGTTTGAGATAGTTGGTTCCTAAGTGCAATATGGTCATGCCTCTAGTCGTTGTTGCATACCAAGCTCACTAAGTCCACGGCCTTTCACCCCCAAACTGATGGCCAAACAGAGGCCATCAATAAGATTATCATGCACATTATGTGCATGTAAAACTTGAAGCACCCATGCACATGGAATGTGAGAATCCCTATGTCAAATATAGCTACAATATAGCTCTCCACAACTCAACTGGCTACAACCCCTTTCAGGTGGGACTGGGATTCCAACCACTATGTCCCATTGATGTTTCCATGACATTTACAGCTACTCATGCAGATTTGGCTCATGTCCAGTCCAAAGCTGACAGGGATAACAATTTCATTGAGTGCATTCAACACATCCACCAGTAAATCCATGACATATTGGATAGATCAAATGAAAATTACAAGTAGCGTCATGATCAGCATCAGGTCCCACACAAGTTCTAGATGGGCGACAAAGTTTGGTTACATTTACAGAAGGAGCACCTCATTGGGACCCAACACAAGATGTTTCCATTCTGACATGGGCCTTACACCATAACTAAGGTTGTGGAAGACAATTCTTTTGAGTTCAACATTCCCTTCTTCCTTTTCTTGCACCCAGTGTTCAATGCCAAACACTTTCGGCCATACTTTCCACTGTTATTGGACACATCAAACATTGCAGAACAACTCACGCCAATAAAGTTAAACCCAAACTGCATTAAATAGGCCAAAATTGATCATATCATGGACACGTAGATCAAGACCACTCACCAGTAGAAGATCCAACTATATTGGGTTGTCAAAGTTGTCCAACTCCTGCACCAAGGCAAGTAGCTCATGAGGGACCAAGTTCAGCAAAACTTTCCCCATGTCATGGAAGCATTAAACACAATGGTAACCTTTTCTTCCTGGGGGGGAGGATTGTTCCAACTAGATATTGATGGTCACCCGCCTATTCCACTTGGACTCCCACCATATTTTTCTTTCAATTTCCTTAATTGCAGCATAATTTACCATTTTTGAATGTTTTCAGGTCCTGAACTTTGGAGTCGTTTTGAGGCCATAAACAACGTTTTTTTGGAAAATGGGAAAACATGAGTTTTAAATTAATGTTTGCAGTCGAAAGTTTTAGCCCTCAGATAGATTTTTCTAGCGAGGTATCGTTTGCATCAAACAGAGATCATATGCCAAAGTTACGATTCCAGGAAGTTGATGTACCAATTTACCCCAACGAGGCCCATATTTTTGGCACTTCATCTCTTAGTGTTAGATTTTTGGATGTTTAGGGTTTTCCATTGTTTCTCAATAATAAATAGGTCTTCAATCCTCATTGTAACACAGTTCATAGGCATGTAGTTGACGCCACATCTCTTCTTAGATATAAGTTATCATCGTCCGAGCTAGTTTATTTCCATTCTGTATGTAAGCATATTTCAGTTCTTTTATGTTAATGAAATGAAATTTTATTTTTGTTGGATCTCTATGTTTATGTTTATATCTATGTTTAGTTTTGTTCCTGCATAAGTCTGGATCATGAATGATGAAAAAATCGAGGTATCAAAAACCTTGTAAATTTTTATCAAGCAACCAACCTCAAACACTTTATCTCATAGGATTCAATTACCACTTGGTATAAACATAGTAAGCTAGTGTTGAAGCCCCGAAAATTGGGTCGAAAACAAGGGGGATACCCACCCATTCTGGACCTTGGTTGGCAGCTCCTTATCCGTTTGGTATAGCGGGTCCGACTGGGGATAACGGGACCAGTTTCCCGTTCTTGGGTGTGTGTGTGTGTGTAGAATTGAATTATGCTGATCTAAGAGTATTTTAAAGCTAATCTAATTCAGATTATTTAACTTTACTCTATGCTATTGTAATCTAGTGAGAAACAACACATCAAATCTATTCTAACCCGGGATTGTATGTCTTCCATTATGCGATCTAAAGAAATTTCGAACAATAACTGGTAATAAAGATCATTCAGCTATCATAAGAATAGAAATCATTAAAGATAAAGCATTTTGCATAAGAAGCTAGGCAAAACAGTTGTGAACAACATATTGCATAATAAGCTATTCATATGTCAGACATAAACAATATGACTCCACCGTACAAAAGTGCCAAATGATAACCCATACATTCATGCAATAACATATAAACAACTGAAACTATAAATCACTTAAAGAACATAAGCAGGAATTGCCAAGAGATAAAAGTACCATTTATGACTAATTCTACCCATAAGCTTCAAGCAAAAACGATCTATCTCTACTTGTTCTAAATCTACCAAGAGTACAAAAGTGCAACATCAATAGCAGATATCAAAATGCAAGTAAAAATAAATCTCGATCCATCCATTCATCAAAACCTCCTCTGAGGGTGCAGAAGTGCATGTTCTGAGGATAAGTTTTTGACAAATCTCTGGACCCTTCTCTAAATTCATAAGAAGGGTTAAAATACTACTTCCTAATTCTAATAATAGTGTTTTTACAAAATTGTAGGATACGATTTTCAAATGACCGTCCTTTTTCTAATCTAAATAAAAAGAAACAACAAACTACTAAAAATAAGCTACTTCTGAATTTGGTTCTTAAAACTGCAAGTGTTCATCATGGATTTGAGAAGAGTCAGTTGGCCGACTTCTGCATTGAGCTGGGCTGTGAAAACAGAATCTATGAGAGCTGGCACTACTTTCTCGGCTGAGTTTATGATGCATTTCACAGTCATCCATTGACTGTGTGGCTTGACTAATTATGCCCAGTAACACTCCCAATTCAACCTGTTTAATGCCTGGATCAATTTTTCCTTTTCCTGTGCCTTCTGCTTCCATTTTTCCTCCAGTCGTGACTTATTTGGTAGGTACCCCGGGGTGGTTTCTGTGATTAAGTTGGCTTTGTGTAAATTCTCATTTACACAGTCGATAAGAACGCTCGCCTATGTCGCCGCTGTCTCTGCCGCCTGTTCTGCCTACCTGATTTGATCGTCCCATTTGGTAAAGAGCAATTCTTTATGGCTCTCGTTATTCTGGGTGCATTTGCTCTCTTCCCTTCCTCTCCATCCTGCCAAGCTAAGTACTCTATCACTCGTTTGTCAATCTGGTCGTAGTCACTTCGCAAGTCCGTCACTTGATTAGTGAGTTTATCGCTCAGCTCGCAATAGTGACTCCACTGCGATATTTTACGTCCCAACTCTTTCTGTTGCTGCAGAAGTTGTTCATTTAAGCCAGTAGACTCTGAAACAAATTCGGCAAGCTTGGGCTCGTCCTTGTGTATTTCTTGTAAAGCTTGCAACTACTTTCCTTTTTCGTCTAGGCTTCTTTGATAGCTTATTTGCATCTGCTGAAAGTCTTCTTGTATTTTCTCGAGTTGTTTGGATGCTTCAATACTAGCATTGGCTTGTTTTAGCTGTTGTTGTAGTAGCTGTATTTGGTTTTCTTGTTCCCTCAACAGTTTCTGAACTTCCGACGCCTTGTCGATAGTCGCAGAAGCGTATGCTCCTGCGATCTGAGGTAACTTCGTGAGATTTTCTATCGGGTTGTTGTTAGGGTCTTTCCATAAGATGTCTAAATGTTCAGCGTCCTGTGAGAGTGTATTCTCTAGCTTTCTCTTCTTTCTTTGTCTCCTCACAACTGCTTTATGTTGGGGACTATA
>APFE030079851.1:0-16002 GCA_000404065.3 Pinus taeda
AAACCGAGTACACTCTTTGAGATAACAAATCTTTCCTGGATTGACAATTAATGTAGGGTAAATAGAGGTGAAAAAGACCATTTTTACTGCTTAACAGGTGGATTGAGGATCAAGGACACACGATTGGAAAATATGGCGATAGGAGCAAAAATTTACTATAGCTTGGTTAAAAACCTGAGCCAATGGTGGTCTCTAGTTATCATGTCCAAGTACCTATCTCCTTTAAATGACCGCACTGGGAAAATGGCCTCTAGATGGGGTTATCCCATTTGGTGGTTGATCAATTCCTCGAGTGACCTCATCACAAAATATTTAAGCAAGCTCCCTGGAAATGGAGCCACTAACAATATGTTTACTTATTCAATTCTTAGCCTTCAATCCCAGGATCATGATCATTCTTTCTAGGACCTTCATCTTATTTTGGAAAGTAGAGAGGTGGTAATGTTGGATCAGATTATGGAGAGGGACCTGCATGGTGGCTAGAAATGGTGGATGATTAATAACATCTGAGAGGCTCTTTTCCCTCAATTCGAAACGCTCAAGAGTTTGTTGATTGGTCACACCCCCATTGCACAAAATGTTGAAGACAACTGGGGTTGGAAGAAAGCGAGCTACTCAGTGAAGAATGGTTATTTTCATATGCTTGTTGACGTGCATTTACCTTTGAAAAATAAGGCTTGGGGGAAATTTGGGAGAAAAAATTCCATTCCAAAATCAATTTCTTTTGTTGGCTACTTACCCATAAAAGATTTCTTACTATTGAAAATTGTAGGGAGGAAGCGCAGATTGGCCCCTCAAGATGTCCTCTCTGTGAATCAAAGGAGGAGTGGATCTCTCACTTTTTCCTTGAGTGTCATGTGATGAAGCAAGTCTAGGCGGTGGTCCTTGGTCCCCTTTACTACAAAACCAATGTGGCATGCACACATTCATTCCTTCTTCAACTCTTGGCCCAACTCATATGTGTCATATGTGGGCTCCCTTTAGGCCAAAAATAATTTTAAGGAAGTGTGGTATGGTCTCCCGAAGTATATCAACTAGAAAATTTGGATATCTAGGAATAAAGTAATTTTCAGAATGTCCCATATCTCAGGAATGAATATATCCATGACAGTCCTCTCGGCATGTATGGAGTTGCACAAACCTGTCAATGACCCTTCTATGGATCGGCTAGAATCTTCTTGTCTAGCCCCATGGGAGGTCCCTCTACCCCCTTGGGATTTGTTGTGTACTCCCTATGTTTGGGCCAATTGGATTATGAGGTTATCCCTGCAAGAGTAGGTTGCATGGATAAAAACCACAAATAAGTGGACCCTTCAATTCAACGGTGAATCAAAAGGGAATCTTGGGGTGGGAGGAGGGGGAGGGATTCTCATTAATCCTGAACGAATCATTGAATATAGTAATGCTTAGGGGCTAGACCGAAATACCAATAACCAAGCTGAGTCTTATGGAATGCTCCTCAATAAGGCATACAATTAACACTTCAAAGAATAAGATCTCTACCCTGAATCAAATCATTATGAGAGCCCAAAACTTAGTCCCTGCTTTCGACTCAATGATCTTCTATCATGTCTTGAGGGGAAATAATCATGATGCTCACAAACAAGCCAATAAGGCAAGCCATCTAGAGGAGGAAAAATGTCTCATCAACGATGTTGTGAGCATGACAAAAATACCTTAATAATTTAAGAGTGTCATGTGTTGATCCGAATTGGATCCTAAACACTCTCTAAGTTTTCATAAACTCGTTCAAATTATGCCAAACAAATTCAAGTCTTAGAAAGATCAAGCTATCAGAAGGAATCCTTGTGACAGTTTTAATTGTGATCAATGTGGAGCAACAACGACCCTCGATCAAGCACGCAGACCGTTGGCCCATGGTAACGCGCGTTGGCACAAATTGGAAAAACCAGAGGCTAATTTAAGAAATGGGGGTGGTTTCTGATACGTGATTAGAGCTAAAGTTCTAATCGCATATCACAAGGTGTCCCCCTCAGTGAAGGAAAGCCCGGAATTGCCCGAACCCGAAATGGCTATGTAATGCAGAAAAGTAACAAATTTGGTTCCATGGGTTCTACAAAATCGGTAGGATATTGGAAGGCCTCGCGGCGGTAAGTAGTTTTGACTGACTCCTACCTGATGCCACACACTGAGTGGCAAGCGTCCAATGGAAGAGAGAGAAAACCACTTACATTAGATGGGTAAAAGTCATGCTACTTACCTGCTCGATATGAACAACGAATGTAGGATCAGGGGAGCCTAGATCAATGGAGGAGGCACGTCTCGATAAATGACCAAATTTGACATATTGTAAAGCAAGATTATATGAGATTTGGAGTCCAATGTGGACAATGAGTTGACATAAGAGTCGTGTTTCACGGGCAATCTTGGAGCAAATGAAAATAACGATCATTCAAACAATTTCAAGAGAATTGACACTCAGTTTTTTATGAAACATGTGGCCACCTCCCTGTGAAGCGTTACACAGTGATGATGATGGAGAACAAGGGAGTTCAAATGGACAGAGGAAGGAAAACCAAAATGCCAGGAAGTTGAAATGAACTGAAAGACAACAAACTGGCTTCAAAAGCCATGAACTGAGAGAAGCAGAGACACTCAAAGAAGAGATAATCGAGGTGAAATGCCAAGAGAAGAGAACAAAGAGAAGAAGTCGAGCTAATCTGAGGGTAGCATCGAGCCAGATAGATCCAAAGAGAGTCAGAGAGTATGGGTACTCCAGAGAAAGCTTGAGAGGTTCAAGCGAGCTCCTCGACATAGGTCTGTCATGTATGCGTTTCAGATTCGGCTTATACTACTGTGACCAGTAGAGGTCAGGTACTAGTAAGGAGAGTTTGTGTACTCAAATCCTACTGATACATATCTATTGAGTAAGACTCAAATTGAGCTCATTGTTTTAAATAAACTATGCTTTCAAAACATAATAAAGAGGCCACCACTGAAGGTTGCAGTAGGAGATGTAGCCCAGGAGCATTGGGTGAACTCCTTATTAAACTTTTTGTGTCTACATGTTTTACTATTATGTTTTTGCTAACTGCTTCAGTGTCAATTTATTTCACAATCTTATCGATATGTTGCATAAAGTAACATAGGCACCTCCATGCACATGAGTCTATAATACCTTCAATTTATTTGTCCTGGATGCTTTGAGCATGATAGAAATACCTTAATAATTTGAAGAGTGTCATGTGTAGGCCAAAAATAAAGCCTCAATGGATAGAAATTGAGGTGGAAAAGTTGAATCTATCACTCCATAATGGAATGAACCGCCACATTTGTCCCCCTAGCTCTCTCCTGTCATCTCCCCCCCTTCCTATCCTTTGCCCCATACCCCACTCCTCCCTTCCCTTTTACCCCATACCCCCTTGGATCCCTCATTTCCCTCCCCTTCCCGCTTCCCTATGGCCCCTCCCTTTTCTAGCCTTCATCTCTACGCTATAACCTCTACCCTGAACTCCTTCTCCCCTTGTCGCAATACCCTTTGGAATCTCATACCAATCATGTAGACTTGTGGCATGTTGGACACCAAGAATCACTCGAAATCTGGCATCCCATGGAAATTTGGTACCACACATGTTTCATGAATAAGTCACAACATTCAGCCTCATCGTTTCAGCCCTGGTTCTTGGATAGATGGGTTGTTCAAGACCTCCAGGGATTTGAGTTTTATGACACATAATTTAATTCAAAACCTGAGTGAGGTTGGGCTCATTGATGGGAGAATTGTTGGACTGACTCATAGAGATGAGGAGACTAGTGGGAAATTAATGGAGGAGGGTTGATTTATGATGGAATACTCATGGGATCTCAATTGCAACAATTTCTTCGCTCATCTTTGCATCACCTCCAGGTCAGGAAACAGGTATAAAGTGCATACATGTATGTGGCTTTTGTATGTCATAAGGTCTTAGAGTGGGACAATGGCCTCTTTGAAAGCGTGATGACATGAGACGAGGCCAATGTGTATTAGTTTCCATGTAATCTAGGCTCGACGTTACATTATGATGGTAGTACAGTTTCGCAGTCTAAGGTTTGGAAGAAAAATCAAGAAATTCAGAGAAGAATTGACAGGTCATAGGCGATGGGCTTGGGTTGTCCGAAGTGTTTGTAGTGAGACTACATTTGGGACACCCGGTGGGTTAGTAATTGTCTCTAGAAGATGGAGGAGAATTAGAGTATGAGTGAGGTGAGATGATGCGTTATCGCCAAGGAGCAGGGATATCTGTTGTGGGCACGAAAGGGTACCTAGCTAAAAGAGATTAAGGAAAATAATGCCAATTTATGGAGATCAATAAAAGGCGTGGTTTTATAAGCGAGCGTGCAAAGGCCCGAAGACAATTCTAGGTCAGGCACATGGGGAAGCCACACGACAAGGTCAATTAAGCTGAGAGACATTTCCTTGGTGCAAGGTGGCAGATATAGAGCCTTGCATCTCACCTGTGTTCAAGATCATTAGGACCTGCGAGAAGCATTGTCAGAACTTTAACTCAGCATGCATTAGCAAATGCATGCGAATATGGAAATGTAGGAAAGGGAAATTTAGAAGAAGGAACATATCAGGTAGCTCAAGGATGAAGTGGATCCTTTGCGTCATCAACTGGATAATTTCAAGCTCAAGGTGGATACAATAGAGGATGGTTTGTTGGAAAATGTGGAAGAAATGACAGATCGGGAGAATCCCAAGGATTCACAAGAGGCCTCCATAAGATTGGATGTAAATAGCCGAGACCCTATGGATATCTGACCATCCTTGCATTGGTTTTTTTTTTGGGTTATTAAAATGATGAACTAGAAATATATATATCTCTTACTCTAATTATGTCGAAGTTATACTTGTAGATATCCCATAATGGGAAAATTTTGTAACTAGGATGGATGTAGATACTACAATAACATAGATGGACCAAGAAATTTGTATCAACTTGTTGAACTAATGATAAATTGATGTAAAGACCCGATTTTGTTGCGAATGAGCACCACTTTTTTAATATAAACTATACTCATTCTGCTTAAAAAAAATAATTTGGACTCTTTGAGGGCATAAGTCCTAAGCCAAGTATTGGAATTGAGAAAATGAACAACCAATGAAAAGGTTATTGATAAGAAGGTTATTCTAGTAAACTCAGAATTTGGTTATGGGGAACGATTTTGAAATAAGAATTCCCAGAAAGCTACATGGGCATAACATCATCATGAATACATGTAACATGAGCAGAATCATTGAAGCATGGGTTGAGTTGAATACTATGGATAATGAAAAATTGATAGTCACTAATATAAAGTGCCTCAATGAAGGTAATTTATTAGGATTATGATACTGAATGTGGTTATGTGTGTCTAGGTAATAGTCACACAGTTTCAAATAGTAAATAATTAGATAAAATGACATCCAAAAGGACATGAAAGAAATGCAAATACAACTATCATGAAAATAGTAAAATAAGAGACAGATGGGTTGTAAAATAATATGAATAATGAGGAAAAACCATAGAACCAGAAAACCATGCTATGGATTTCCTGATATGGAACAAATTTAGTGGGAGAATCTCGTTAACCTTCCCTTTAATATTTTTCCATGAAAAGACGATGCATGAATTTATGTCCTATATATACACATGTGTGTGATTTCTATCTAGGTACAAATGTGATGTATTTATGCATTCTTAGTGATTGCATGATGATTGACAACAATTTTATGTAGTTATTGTGATGTGACTACTTAAGAAGATAGTTATATATCTGGTCCTCTACAATTTGTAAATCCTAATATTTTGTGTTATATTAATTATGAATCCTAGGAATAGAATAGCCATGGAGAGAATATTGAGGTTGTGGGCACGCTTAGTTTGTAATCATTCATTAGAACGATTGGCTACAAAATATGCTCATGTGCTAGATTTAGATAAAGAGATGAGAGTTTTGTAATAGGTATCGTCTAGAAGAACAACCACTAGGAGGGTTGTGGTGGATTGCATATAGGGAAATTATGTAGGTTGTATACAAGTTTTATAAGAGAGAATAAGATAATACCGTATGTGTAACAATATTATAATACAAGACCTACTATTATAATATTTCTAGCAAAATTTTATGACTGTTATGTTAGTCTTTTGAGCGTAATGGTAATTGGATGGGATACCAAGCCTTGATTAGGCTAAGGCAACATAAAAGTTTGAACCCCTAATTGCATACAAGGACTTCATGTTCATGTTTGTAGAAATGTGAGGAGGGAGATATTACTAGAGATAGAATAATCATAGGTTAGCAACTTTAGCAACTACCAAAGGTGACTAATAGAAATAGTGATTATAGTAGAATATTGAAAAGGACCTAAAAGAATAGTATACTAGTTATAGAACATTTATGTTAAGGTAATCACATTTTATAACCATTTGATGGCGAGTTAGGATCAATGTTGCGACAAGATCATTTATAGGTGTTGTTATAGAGTAAGAAATGACTATAGGCTGGTTTTCCATATGTACTTAACAAGCATGTAACAGATCATAACAACATGTTGTTGCCAATGTAAGGGAATTCCTATATGTAATAATTGGTTGGTAATATGTTTGATTGGATTTAATATCAAATAAGAAACATGTGTATTGTAGATTATACAACATATTGTTGCAAGCAAGGGTTACGCTAGATATACTTTTTTAGTACAGGAAAATTAGTCACAAGTAGGTGATACCTATATAACCGGTTATTGCAACTAGGTGACAAGTACATAATATATTTTAACCAATTTTTATAGAGATATTGTTCCATTGCAATATTCCATACAACTTTATGACAGACTTTCCTCACATAGATGAGAAGGCCATAAGAAGTTGTGACATATTTCAAAAAAGTTATGAGAGGTTTTTATGTTGAATTATTACAAGAAACATCGAAAATCATAGAGAAACTCATATTGACACATCTTTGCCCAAAATACATTGAGCATGCCAATATTCATTAAATTGTGGACACATATATTAGGGTTACCTTGCAATAGAGGACTCAACTATATTAGCTTGTGAAGCAATACCAACTCTTGCACTAAGGCATGCGGCTCACTAGGAGCCAAGTTTAGTAGAAGTTTTCCTATATCATGAATGACCTCATAACAATGGATAACATTTCTTCCTAAGGGGTATAAATCATCGAAGTGGAAATCAATTTCCGCTAACCTCTTCCATCGATTCACAACATCCTTTCATGCTTTTACATTTTTTTTCTGTAGTTTTTTAATCCTGAATTTCTAGTGTCACTTTAAAGCCTGAAACAACATTTTTTGAGGGATACAAGATGATGAAAATTGTATTCTCCATTGGTAGTTAAAAATTTTACTTCTTGTATATATACATTTTTCAATGGGATATTGTACGTTTCAAACAATGGCCCTATGTCAAATTTACTATCCCAAAATTTGTATGTCCCCATGCAAAACAACAAGCATTTGGTGATTGATCTCCTAAAGTTATGTTTTTGGATTTGTATGGTTTCTCATTCAATTTGTATATTAAAGGCCGATGAGCATCATTATAATAAAATTCAAAAAATGGTGTAGATCTCACATTTCTTCTGAGAGATAAGCTACCACCATCTTAGGTAGTTTGTTTTAATTCTCCATGTAAATAGTTTAAATGTCTTCCATTTATTAATAGAAATTAAGTTTCAATGTATCTCTAAGTTTTGGTTATAAATCTACATATAATTTCATTCCCTTCACAAACTCATATCACATTGGCTTGGTATGAGCAAGGAATTGAGATGGGGATGAGATCATTATGCAACCATGGAATAGTTTCCTTCCTAATAGAATCAAAATTGTCTCATCTCACTACTAGGTTTGGGTGGCATATTTAGTTGATATTCTTAGCATAAAAGTAAATGACCCCATACTTTTGTAAAAGTAGGTTATGTTGTGCCCAAAGATATAATAATTAATTTCCTAAAGTAAACAAGGTTTAGGTAATGAAACTCAATAGTTGTACCCATTATTGAGGTAACGGAGAAGTTCAAAGCATAAATTACAAGATATAAATATAAAGTGTTCAAAGCCTCTAAAACAGGGGATTTCATGGATTGTATAATGTAGGAACTTATTTTCAAGATAATACTAAGAACCTCTAAGGACCATCCCAAAGGAAGAAATCATTCTATGTACACTATGATTTTTTGAGGTCTATTTTTTTTATAATATCTTTCTTTTTACACTTGCTTGTGAGATTTGTTACTTGTTTATAAGTATACTTTTTTTTTATTATTAATTAGTACAATTTCACATGCTTTGCCAATTAGAGGAAATTTGATTTTAAAATGTTAACATTAATTTTCCATGTTATAATGTGTAAGCCAATGAAAATGTGTTATAATGTTGATTTTAAATTTAAATTTTATGGTGTAAATATATTAATTTAAATATAAAATACATGTGGATGGATATTCTGATAAAAGTATATTTATTTGGGTAATTTAATTTATTTTCTAATTTAAATTTTATTAAATCATGTTTTACTGAATTAATTTAAATATGAAATATGTATACGGTTATTTTGATAAATGTGACATTTAATTGGGTATTTTTGATAAAAGTAAAATAATAAAAATATTATATTAACAAATTGTCTACTTAACATTATTTTATTAATTTCTTTTTTTTTTAGGTAACTATTTCTTAATTGCTTGTAACTTGAAGCTTGCCCTTTTAGGTGCTTGTAGATTGGAGATTTCCCTTTAATAAATTTGTATAGATGAACTTCAATTTAATAATTCCTAACTGATTTATAATTATTTATTTGAATATTTATGTCCTTTGACTTTTTTAATGTATATAATAAAATTTGTAGAAAATAGACGGACTTTTCTGCATGATATAAGGTTTCCACTCTCAAAATGTGGTAAGTTCACATTCTGTTTTGCCATCCAACTGTTTTCTAGTGAACAAGTGTGGATGGATCTAGAGTTATGATTAATGGTGATACCCTAGGGATAATTGTTGTTACCAAAAAAAAAATAATAATATTAAATGCCAAATAATTTGTTAAAGACCTTAGATAGAGAGTAGGGCTCAACTAGGCTTAAACTATAAAAAACCCCACTCTTCCACCCAATGTTTGTCTTGATCTCATTGTTTATGAGTAGTAGGATCAGTGGATCTTGATCTTCTCATAATGGACTTAAGCAAGGGAATGGGTGGGTTTCAGAAGCAAGGTATAGGAATGGGTGAGTTTCAGAGAGGGAAAGTTATGGGTCATGAGAGTGATAGCATCACTAATACTATTTTCCATGATAATGCATATTGTCATGCTTTCTCCTTTCAGAAGCAAGTGAAGGGAATGGGAGTGTGTTAGAATCAAAGCCAAGAGATGGGAATGGCCGTGGGTCAGAGTCAAGGGAAATATCATGAGAGGGTTGAGGATAATGCATATTGTCATTCTTCCTGGTTTCAGAAGCAAATGACCGAAATGGGAGAGTTTCCGAAGCAAGTGGTTGTGGCTGTGGCTGTGGATCATGAGAGGGTGGATGATAAAGTATATTGTCATGCTTCCTCTCACATCTCATTCTTTGACGATTTTAGTTGCTTTTCTGTGGACGATGCTCTAGATTTCTATGAGATGTACCTGGACAAATTTAGTTTGTCTGGGGACCAGCCTCTAGATTTATATCATGAAAGCACCCTCGACGAATTTAATTCGCTGGACGCTGCTCTAGATTTTTATGACATGCAGCTGGACAAATTTAGTTTGTCTGGGGACGAGCCTCTATATTTATGTCATGAAATTACCCTCAACGAATTTAATTTTCTTGGGGACGGAGGTACTGTGCCAAAGAATAATGAATATGATAATGCAATGGGGGTTTCTTCCATGCCTGAGTCAGGCCAGAAGTGCGAAGTGCCACTAATATCGACTCTGTTAAGTCCCTCAGGTTCACATTCTGACAGTAATAACGAACCAATAGCTAAGCGATCAAGAACCGGATGTGGCTATACTATTGAAGATGTAATCAAGAAACTCCCCAGAAGTTCCAGCGTTGGAAATGGTGTGATCTTGCAAAACACTAATTTTCCTGTGGTTAACCGATTTCATTCTCCCAAGTTTTCCGTCTCTTCCCTATCCTCTAATTCGCTGATCGGAAGCAAGGAGAACGTGGCACAGGACAATATTTCTCCTGTGGCTCATGGATATCTGTCTGATCTGAACTTGTCATCTCCCAAGTTTTCTTTCTCCTCCCTATCAACTTCACTGGTGGGAAGAGAGAACTTGGAGAACAATATTTCTCCTGTGATCACAGGATTCCAGTGTGATTTCAACTTATCATCTCCCAAGCTTTCTATCTCCTCCTTATCATCTTCCCTGATTTCTCACAGAGCCAATGGATTCCAGTCTGATAAGAAGCAGCGTCAGTTTCAGTTATATAATAAAAGCACTAATGGCCTTTCAGTGGAACCTCCAAGCATTGCAGCCCACAACCGTCGGAGGACAGTCCAACAAAAAATCCATTCCCTGGAGAAACTTGTTCCCTTCAAATCCAAGTTAGACCAGAGTACAATGCTGAAGGAAGTGAGTAGATATGTCAAATTTCTGCAGGAGCAACTGCACGTTCTACAGCTGATGCCTTCATTTTTATCTCCGATCAATGGTCTCAACAAATCGAGAATGCTAAACTCTTTGTTGAAAATATTACATTCAGCAACAAGTGCAGTTCGCAAAGGCATTGCCCTGAACAGCAACCGGAACGTGGAAGAACAAAATCTGTCAGCTAAGGAAATGCACCATATTCTCGTCATGTCCCGTGCAGTTCAAAGAATACTCTTTAGTGAGGAGAAATGCGTCAGAAGACTGCAACAATACCAAATGGAGTCTGATGCAAAAGGTTTTAATAATCTCTTTCCATAATTAGTTCATTTCAGATGTTCATGTTTTAACATAAAATTGCCACAATAGATATATGATGGAGACGATATATTTCTCTGTAATTCGGTATATTTCTATGATCTATACGGTATACTTCTCCTCTGATCACTGGATTACAGTTTGATTTCAACTGCTCCAATTGGAGATCCAATTGCATTTTTATGCGACTGGCATGATGTGTTTACATTTTGATTTAACATTTTATTTTACCTGGAATGTGTGGGATCGCTATTGGGAAGTCTTCTTGGAAAGACTTCATGTTAAATAATGTTAAATTCATTTAATAAAAAATTATAAATACTTGATTATAAATATTGTCATTAAAAGTAATAAATTATTATAAAAAATTATCTATTATAATTAAAAATTAATACTAATTGTTTAAATTTTATAATTATTTCAGTTTTTTTAAATAATTAATAATTATTTATTGTTTCAGATTTAACTATTTTTTAAATTTAAAATACAAAGTTTTGAACTTTAAATTTTACACTTCACATATTTCTTCACAACAAAATTATACCCCGTTCTAGATTTCACTGATATCTTTAAACTTTAAACCTAATCTACAGTTAACCTAAACTTACTATGAAAATAGTGTGCACATCACATAATCAAATCTGGAAAATATGTTCTGGAACTCAAACTTTTGCATTTGATACTTTCTTATATAATAATGAATTCAAAAAATCAGTTCTTATATAATAATGAATTCAAAAAATCATGCAAAAGGTTCCTAATTAAAAATAGTGTAAGTGGCCCTTATCCTATTCACTTTTTCTAGACTAAGGCTCTTCAGATTTCACAAGACCAGCTTGTACAACTGCACTCTAATTGTCTGTTAATTTTTTTTGACTTTCTTTTTTGTTGTTTAATCAACTAAAATTGTAATAAAATGCCAATGACTTAAGATTATTAAAATAAATTACTATTATTTTGATTTATATGATAAAAATGGCACGAATATATATGTGCTTTTTCCATGTTTATATATAGAACAGTTTTATTTATAATTATATGTTTACTAATTAAATTTAAAACTTATGTTTAATAATTAAATTCCAAATATATCTATATTTTTAAATGTGGTAAATATTCTATTTTTCTATAAAGGTGTGTAAATGTATATATTAAATATTTTAGGTAAAACTTTCATTATGAATATTCACCATAGCCTAAATTCCACTCCTTATATAGGCATACTATAGCATAATGTTCAAAAAAATCAAGAGGAGTGTACATATAGTGAAAAACAAGTTAAATTAGACATGAGGATAGGGTATGCTACTAGAAAATAAAATAAGCATGAGCATAGCACAATGTTCAAAAAAATCAAAAGGAGTATACATATAGTGGAAAACTAGTTAAATTAGTCATGAGGATACAGTATGCCACTTGAAAATAAAAAAAGCATTAGCATAGCATAAGGAGCATGCATACAATGCTAGGACATGTCACAAATATAGGAAAAAAAGGAGGTGGAGGGAAGAAAGGAATGAACTCCGGCCCTAACAAGGGGTTGGGAAACCCAAAAAAGTGATTAATGAATATAATATCTTGGAATTGTAAAAGACTCTTTTTGGTAAAGAGAATCACATAAGTAAAATCCATCATGAGCAAAGAAAGACCCAAAATTATGGTGCTACCCTAGACCAACTTTGATGAAGAGTCCATCAACTCCATTAAACATTAATTTTGGAACACTAGCAAGATTGAAACAATAAGCTCAAGAGGGGCTTCCCAAGGCCTTTGCACATTGTGCAATCCAGCAAAGCTAAATTTGGTAAGTACTCTAAAAACTAGACATTGGATAGCTACTATTTTAAAAAAAATTGATAAACATCAACATTTCTCTATGATAAATGTGTGCATGTCTACCCACTTCTAAGAAGGTCAAGAGTGCTCGAAACCCCTAATGGACTTGGACAATATTACGTGTGGGAATAACTACATCATTGGGCGGGACTTCAATATTACTATCGGCTGCCATGAAAAAAGGGGGGTTCCATAATCAAGGATGCCCAACAAGAATACATGTAAGATCTTACCTTAGCCTTGAACTCTTATGATGTCATACCCAAAAAGTTCCTTTATATCTTGTCTAACATAAGAATGGGGCCTAATTAAATTGTAGCCCACTTAGACGATTTCCTTCTCGCTGATAATATCCTCACCTTGAATTACTACCTTAAGTCAGCCAGCCTCCCTTGGGCTGGATGAGACCACCGACTCATCCACCTTGAAATATAAATGCCGCTAGCGTTGGGGCCTATTCCCTTATGTTACTCCCCTCAATGGGTTGAGGTCCCCAACTTTTTCAAAATGGTCTCCACCTCCTCAATGATCTCGATCGAGGATAGCCCAATTACTATCTCAGAAACTAAGATTCACACATTGAAACAAGACGTGAAAACTTGGCTAAAAGAGAACAAAACAAAAAGGGAGTTCAATATAAAGAATTTTGGAATCAAAATTGGATGATATCCAAGGAGAGATGGAAACTAGGTCGATATGGGTGATGGATATCCATAAAGAAGAAGAAACCTTCAAGAGATTTCATAGATCTCTCATAGAGGAAGAGGAGTACTTGAGATTAAAATTGAAAAATAATTCGCTCAAGATAGGTGATAGAAACGCTAAATTCTTTCACAAGCAAGCCAAGTTTAGGTGATCTGGATTTAAACAGGAACGCAATAAAATATAGAGATAACCATATACACAAAGATGCAGTGGAAATAATGCTTCATTTCATCAATGGAAAATACCGAAATATGCTTACAACCAGAAATGGAAATAAACGAGCTAGGGCGATGGTAGCTTATCTCTGAGAAGAGATGTGGTGGCTACATGCCTCTGAATTGTTCCAAACTGTGTTAAAATGAGGCTCGAAGGCCTATTTATTGTTGAGAAACAATGGAAAACCCTTCACATTCCAAAACCTAACCGCAGAAGATGAAACACCAAATTGTGGGCCCCGTTTTCGGTAAATTGGTACATCAATTTCCCGGGGTCGTAACATTGGCATACGATCTCTGTTTGATGCATATGATAGCGCGTTAGAAAGATATATTCGAGAACTACCTCTTTGGGAAGGGAATCATCGGTCCATGGACCCATGTTGCCCGCAGATTTCCCAAAAAACGTCGTTTAGGGCCTCAAAACGGCTCCAGAAGTTCAGGACCCGAAAAAAACTGCTAAAAATAGTAAATTGTGCTACAATTGTGGAAACTAAAAAACTAAAAGAGACAGTTGCGGGTGTCCAAATGGGATAGGTGAGTGGCCATCAACATGCACCTCGATCATTAGGGAATCAAATAACAATATCACTAAGATTATCCATGGGGAAAGACCATGAGTAAATTTGAAGAAATGAAAAGAGAAACAGTAGAGCATTATTAAAATTTTTATTTGAAGGATCATACGAGGGATATGGAGAATGAAGATTCCCTCTTAGAAGTCATTTAACCTCTTATTTCTGCAGATTGGAATAATTTGCTCACTACCCCTCCGAGAGAAGGGGAAATTTGTAAGGTTATATTTTCCTTCCCTGCACATAAAGCGTCGAGCCACAATGGATTCTTAGTGAGATTTTATCACTCCTTCTAAGATGTCATAAAGAGAGATCTGTGTAGGTTGATGGGATAATCCCTCAATAATCGTGAAATGGTCAGCGACAGAAACTCTTCATTCCTATCCCTAATTCCAGAAGAGTCGAATCCCTCCTCATTCTCTCGATTTTGCCCTATTTCTCTTTGCAATGTATCTTATAATGTCTATTCAAAGTTGTTGGGCAACATTTAAAGCCAATCCTGCCCCTCTTAATATCCGCCAATCAAAGGAGATTTGCCCCGAGGAAACAAATTTTTTACAACATCATCCTCATACAAGAGGCCTTGGACTCTAGCTAGAGATGGGGTGATGAGGGCATGATTATTAAAGTGGATATCGCTAAGGCATTTGACCAAGTTAGACACAATTTCCTACAGAAATTTATCCATAAATTCAACCTGGATGATACCTTCATAAGGTGTATATATCTCTATATTTCCTCCCCTTGGATTTCTTTTTTGCTAAATGGTCGCAGTGTGTGATTCTTCAAGGCCTCCATAGGTCTCCGGCAAGGTTGTCCCCTCTCACCCTTTCTTTATATAATTATGGCTCATGCCACGAGTCGAGCTTTGGAATCTAAGTGAGCCTCCCTCAACCTTTCAAGAATTTGGTTCCAGGAAGGCATCAAAAGCATAAATCATGGGCAGTTCACAGATGACACTATATTAATGAGTCCGGAGTTGCTTCTACCACTATTGCTAGGAGGTTTAAAAATATTCTAGATAAATTCCTTAGTGCCTCGGGAGGAACTATGAGTGACAATAAGTACCACATATACAAATGTAATATTACAAGGAAAAAAGAAAAAAATATTGAGGAAATTTTGGGATTTAAAGCTATGAGAGACTTGAGGGAGTTCAACTACGTAGGGACTGTTAGCACTTGAAATTTCACCTAGGCTGAGATAGACAAATCTCAAGGCTACATCAAACCACTTCACCTCGTAGCTAGCCCTACGGGGTATGAGAAGGCTCTCTCCGGTCAATCTCGTTAAATTTTCAATGGGAAGAGATGACCAATCAAGGTAACACAGATATTAGGCTAGTAAACTGATAAGGAGGGTTGATTTAAAGTTTTTGGGGTTTTGGGTGGCAATTGGAGGGAGTGCAATTCAGTGCGCGGGGATTGAGCTCAGTTTTTGCAGGTGGGTCTTTGGGGCAGGGTAGGAGTTTGAACTGATGCCTTTAGCTGAGATGGATGATCAAGGGGAAAAGAAGAGAGGCTAAAGAGGGCAAACAATGACTTTGAATCCTCTCTAGACAGTGGAAAACATAAATATTAAACAAAATTGAAAGCTGATCATGGCATGCATGAATTCAAGCTTTATCACTTCTTTTGTTTAATTAGCAGCAATAGAATAAGAGATGGAACACATAAACACACTTACAATGACAAGTAGGAAACACACCATCAGCACAATAATCCACAAGAATCCACAATGATGTCTGCAAAACCCTGGCCTTCCTTT
>APFE030079855.1:0-17837 GCA_000404065.3 Pinus taeda
TGGGAAGTGTTTGATAAGTACTTTAAGGATAGGGGAAGGTGTATGAACATCAGGAAACAAGTTTTTCCATGATTTGACCGTCCAAGAGAAATTGGCTTCAAACCCTAGGAGAAGGAAATGAACTTGCCAAGGCACAACTGAAGCATGAACAAGATGTAAAATGACTCATTAGACACTGACATGATAATGAAAACCCTATGAATGATGATAGACTCAGCTGGATGATGACATGGATTGACATTTGGGCAACTTTAGAAAGAGTGAAAGCAAACCCTAGACCTAATGCCTAGTGACCAAATTTTGCTTGAAGACTCACTGAAATGACAAAATTTGACCTTGACACTTCAAAATCACTATGTAAGAGCACATTTGATCACTGGAGGAAGGCTGTAAAGACTGACACTAACAGATCCCAAGGCCAAAATGGGATAGGAAACTGATAGTGTACAATGCAAGTGAAAAAACCTAACCTATATGCCAATTTCGAGAACCAACACCTATCCGAATGGATCAACCATAACAATTTCCAAAGGAGAAATCTTCCAAGTTCTGTAAACATAAATAGGAACACTAGACAAGAAGTTAATACATCCCACATATAAACTTCATATAAAATCTTGTGTTATAGAATACAAAACTTGAAAATGCATACCTTATATATACAATATGGTACAAGGAACCATGCAACCTTGTGGCTTATGCATAATAGTTCTTCTAGACAAACCCCTTGCAGGGCTCAGGCCAAGGACTCATTTGGTAGTCAAAACTCATGGCTTCAAAGAGTTCCTCCTGTGAAGGCAAATCATGTTTTGAGAAATCATGAGAACTACAAGGATCAAAAGAGGGAATTAAGGGGTCACATGTCCCTATAGGAAGAATCTCTTGGTCAACTGTCGGGACCAAGTCCCAAGAAGGAGAATAATAGGTCAAAGGATCCTTCTCAAAAGCGATTGAACATTGAGGATTCAATGCCACATACTTCACCCATGGCAGGGTAGAGTCTACTTGAACACTTGGAACAAACCAAGAGGTATTCTACATTAAATTCGAATTAGGGTGGTAATTATCATATGAAAGTTGATCAATAGTAACAATATTCCCTTTATGAGGAAAACACATCACTCGAAAGAGTGAAGACACCATTGCATTCATAGTATAGACATAATCATGCCCAAATAGCATATTAAAGTCTAAAGGGCTATCAACCACCATCATATCAATTAAAACAATCTTCCCACCTAAAGTAATAGGCAATTGAGGAAGAACACCCATAGATTCACCAGGTCTTCTATCATAGGCTAATAACTGACTCTGAGTTGTCAACAACATTGGGTAACCCAAAGCTTTCCATGTCAAAAAGGATATAATACTTGCAGAGGATCCTTCATCCACCATACATTGATAAATGTTTATGGAATTAACTCTGACCTTTATTTGGAAAGGTGTAGCAGAAGGAAGACGAGGCTCAACAAGACTATCCCAATCAAAGGAGACACTCTGAGAACTTGGAGGGGGAACATTCGAAGCAACCGGAATGCCCCCTATACCAGAAGAATCTGTACTAGAAATCAAGCAGACTCTTTTGTTGGGCATTTTACCCCCAAAAGAGGAGTGTAATCAGCCAGATATTGCACTGGCTCAACCAAGTTATCAACCAATGGTTGATGGGACTGATGAGAAACCATATCAGATCCAGGAGTAGAAGAACTTTCAGACTCAAACTATATCCTTTGTACCTCTAGAATACCAGGGCACAAATGAGTAAGATGGTCTCCCTTGCATATATTACAAGGGAACTTAGGTTTAAAACTTCTACGTCCAGGTTTCTTAGCAACCTCCAATCCGCCAACATGACCAGTAGTGGTTTGTAGAGAGTCCTGAACATGACTTGCAGAGGTTGGTGACTCTTTGCTAGTATGACTCGTAGTGACTAGACTCATGCCCCCAGCATGACTGGCAGCGGCTAAAGGCTCATCTTCAACATGACTAGCAGAGGTTGATGATGAATTGCTAGTATGACTTGTAGTGACTAGACTTGTGCCCCCAGAATGACTTGCAGCGGCTAAAGGCTCATCTTCAACATGACTAGTAGAGGTTGAAGATGAATTGATAGTATGACTCGCAGTGACTAAACTTATGCCCCCAGCATGACTTGCAGTGGCTGAAGGCTCATCTCCAACATGACTATGGGAGGTTGAAGATGAATGGATAGAATTATTCTTCTTCTTCGTATTCCTCTTTCTCCTCTTTTTAGATTTCTTATTACAAGAAGGAGGAGAAAGAGGAATCCTAGATTTCTCTTTGAAGGAAGATGAACAATTAGCATCCATGTGATGACCATGAAATAAAGCATTCATCTGAGAAGCTTCAAGAACATCAGGAATATTTGGAGTGGACCACAGCCAAACGGGTAGTCCAACATTCAATCCCGGAATATTCAAAGTGGCCATCAAGGGAGTACCAACGTTTCCAAGGAAAGGAAAGGCACAAGGATCCCCTTTTGGGAGGGTACCTTGGTTGGTTTCCACAGGAATATTGGCCATATCTAACTGATTTGCAGACCCTTCCCTTACGAGAATGTACAAATGACTTTTCAATGAAGATAGATGCACAATCAAAACCTTTTCCCTTGAGGAGGCAACTCCACAACCTTCAAAAGAAAGATCAAAAATTCTTTCAAGATTGATAGAGTGGTAAGTCAGTCACTCCGAATCTAAAGTCCAAAAGTGACCAGAAAAAAATACCTAAAGCCAACTATATACAAGGAGCAAAGAGCACTCAACTATAAAGTCCCTAAAGATACAACCAATCAAGCAACGCCAAGTATTTCCGCTCTGGGTGATGAGGACCGGACACCAAAATACAAGAAAGTGAAGTAAGGGACCTTTTGAAGATAGTTTGGGATAATGATGGCCCAGGCCTACCAGCAAAGGTATCATAGGTAGTTACGTTGACCTCCAGACAATAGCCTTTGCCAGTGCAAGCCCCCAAGCTTCGCAAGGGTGCCCTCTAGAAGTACTGCTAAATGTGATGCAATGTCAACCTCAGGTGCCGCGGGATTCCCCTCCGCAACCACCTATGTAGATCCCTAGGATAGGCAACTAAAGACACCAACTCGTATCAGAATTTGGGCGGAACAGTCGCGAGGTAAGATCCAACAAGTAAGAGAGGGGGTATCTCTCGTCCTTATCTTCACAAACCCTTGTGCTTTACTCCCAGTCACAAAGCTTTCCCGGTCTCCCTAACGCTATTGGATTTCACTCTTTAATCGGACTTCTATGTTTTACAATTTAGAGAAGCCTTGGAGAGTTTACTCTCCTCTCGCCTAGTCCAAGGCCCTAAATAAACCTAAAACTTGTTGGTGTATCTAATGACAATACAAAAAGTTCTAGTTTATTTTAATTAGCGCTTGATTTTAAAGGTTGTTCTTTTAAGTCAAGGGGACAATATAGAAGTGAAACTCATGGTGTTCATTGACGCAAAAGAAATTAATGAAAAACTAACTTATATGCAATGCACTTGTTTTTCCTTCAATGAAAAGTAACTTCTACTTGGGTTCTAAGAAACTCCTATACAGCAAAAAACTTTTTCCTTTTCTTTTCTTGCAACACACTTCACACACGTAAAAACTAAAAGATTACTAATGCTTTAACAATGCAAAACTATCCTAATGCAAGGTGTAATGAAGATGCAAGATCCTAAATCACTCTAAAAATGAAAGCAATTGTTTAAAATGATTAATAAGCCAACTTAAGTATTGTAGATAATATAAATTTTGAATGCAAAAATTATCTTCAAACAAGAAGGACAGATCGCAAAAGAACACAACTCACTTTCAAAAAATGAAAAGGGAACCAAAAACTTGGCTAAAGAAAAGAAAAACAATGTTTTTGAAGGAATTTTGTTTTTCAAAAAACAATAAAAACAACTTTTCAAAAGTACTCCAAATGCCATAAATGACTCAACAACCGAAAGAAAATCACAAGGAAACTTTGCAAGTTATCAATTCAACAAGAATGAAAACTTAACAAAATAGGTGTTTCAAGATACACTAAACGATCCAAAAGTAGCAAAAAGAGGTTTGAGACACTGATCAAGAAATCAGGAAAGGCACACTTTCAAACTTGTCAACAAAAACTTTTGAAAAGCGAGAAGAAGTGAATGGCCACAAAATTAACAGGAAGCAAAGCAAGAAAACCATATAAATGAATTTTGACACAAAGATTGAAAGCAATCTTCTGTTCCGGAAGACCAAAACAATCAAGAACCTCTACAAGAAGCCTTGTGCGTTCAAACACAAATGATAAAACTCACTGTAAAGAAAACCGAGACCAAAAAATCTTCAAAACAGGAGAGAAGTTGAAACAGTAAGCTCACTAAAAAACTAAAATATGAAAACAGAATCTGACCACTCAGGAAGCACACAGACTAAGAAACAAATATTTCCAGAAAAAAAAGACTTGAAAAAATCATGCAAAACAAATGTATACGTGATTGTGTCTTTACATAGTTGCATGTACATGTGCTTCAACCAAAAGAAACCTGCGTATACGTGATTTTAGTTCAGAGAAACTAGCATGTATATGCTTCTATAACCTGACAAAGGTACGTATATAAAGGTTTACAATAAAAAACAAAAAATGTGGCCTGATGAAATAGATCAGACTTGAAGTCTGAGTTCCTACAGGAGCAAACAGTACAATCACAACAAGCAAACTGAAAGTTGAGCCCTGATCGACACTAAATAACCCAAACTAGGAACAACAAGATTGTTGTCCCCAGTGGAGTTACCAATTCTGTTAAGGGATAAAGTCCCCTAGGGCTTTGGGTTAGAAACCTAGCAGAGCAGGAGTAATCTACAGCAAGAAACAAGCAAATAACTCAGGCAAAATGCTTAAATGAGCAAACTATGCGAGGATGTACATACCTGGGGGTCCTCTATTCGGGTAGTTCTAGTCAGGGTTCAAACCCTCTGCAACTCCTCACGATCTTTGAACCTGCAAAACAACCAATTCAAAGACGCACAGCAGCATATAGATAAAATATTATAGTGAAATCAACTTTATAACATATAAGTAGATGGTTAGTTATACATTGAAATATTCATTCATATATAAACCATAACAATAACATCAGATGCATGAAAAAAGTTGATATCAGGAACAAGTCAGTGTTTCTTTTATTGCAGATAACTATAATCAAAACATAGAAAGAGTTCACCTAAGTCTTCCTCTTCCAGCTCCAAGCGGAACCATCCTCCAGGTCTGTCCAGTCCTGTTCTTCAAAAGGCTCCTTCCATAACCAACACAAGGATATCTCCAACAAGTCAAAGGATATCAACTCTCAAGGAAACAAGGGTTTCCTGACCTTGGGGAAGTACTTGAAGCACAGGGATCTTCAGACTTGATCAGGGGATAATCTCAGCAGAATAATTCTCTATTTTCTCTCCCCCCTAAGGCCTTCCCATTGAATTCTTTTTATACTTCTCCCAAAGTATTTTTTTAGTTGGGAAACAGTTGGGAACAGTTGGGCCACAGGCACTAATAGGTAATCAATAGGTAAAACCTGTTATATCCACCCATAATTAAGGAAATTTAATTTTTTTAAGTGTTTTAAGACATATACGCGGGTTGGGTATATACTGACCCACATGTACATGCGTTTAATATAGGGCAAAGTCACGTATAGGGAGTAAAACACTATTTTTTGAATATTTGGACCAAGACTGGAAGGAGGGATTTCCCTAGGCCATAAACCAAGCATCACAAATACATAAGGTGATATTTGGAGCTATAACACCTATGTTATTGGTGTTGTCCTCATTTAACAAGGAAATCATGTGGTCTATCGCAGTTAGACACTCTCTAACACTTTCTGGAGATATCCCGCCTATGATAAGGAGATGTATTTCATCATGTAGGTCTTCCAGCAATGGAAAAATTATATTTTAGGGAAGGAGACAATCATCAACATGGATAATATGCTTCTTTAATTTATGTAGACACAAGAGAAGTTACGGAATGACTGCCATAAAATACAATCGACATACTTGCAATAATTCCATTTTAACATTAAGTACAATAAGGGTAGCACTAGTCACGTTGTAGACTACCTTAGTCGACCCCCATTTGTGGCACTGACTACCATTCTAAACTCTTAAGCGAAAAATACTTCTAGACAACCACAACTATACAATATAGTGACTCAAAAAATATTTCCATATACCATATGTTGATTTAAGGCAAGAAAGTTCCAAACCTCCACCTCCAAGATATACTAAAGTGCTACCTATGACACCTTTGTGTTCCTTCAAGGGAGTGTGCTAAGCTAATCTAGGAGGCACATTATAGTCGGGTAGCAGGGAACTTTGGTGTGGAGAAGATATTGAAGGTATTGTAGAAGTATTTTTACTAGCTAAAACTTTGACATGATGTTTTCAAGTATATCAGGTCTTGCATTGCCTACATTATTTCCAAACCAACCATTAAGAGAAAATGTTTGCACAACCCTCTATCTACTCCTAACCGGCCTTGGGAATCCATCTTGATGGACTATATGTCTGGCGTTCCTTCTATGAAGCATGGTAATGATTGTGTGTTCATGGTTGTTGATAAATTTACTAAGATGGTCATCCTTACTTCATGCAAGAAGAGTATCATAACAGAGGCCACCACAAAGCTCTTCTTCGAATGAGTGTGGGTAAATTTTGGGATTCCACAATCCATCATCTCATATTGGGATAGCATGTTCTTAGGTGAATTATTTTCGAGCCTCTAGTCATTGTTAGATATTGAGCTCACTAAATCAACTACCTTTCACCCCCAGGCTGATGGAAAATAGAGGTTGTCAATAGGATGATTGTGCACATTTTGTGTAGGTACAACTCCAAACATCCATCAACATAGGATGAGATTCCTCCCTATGTTCAACAAAGATAAAATAGAGCTCTCCATATCTCAACAATTCATAGCCCCCTCTAGGTGGGCTTGGTATTTCAACCATTAGGTCCCACTGATGTCACATTGTCTCTTGAAACTACATAAGCATAATTTGCACGTGTTCAATTTAAAGTTGACAAAGCTGCCAATTTTATTGAAAAAATTCAACACATTCACTTGTAAATCCATGATATCTTATAAAAATCAAATACCAAGTATAAACAATGCCTTGATCAATACCGGGTGCCATGCGAGTTTGAAGTGGGAAACAAGGTTTTGCTGCATTTGCATAAGGTATACCTTATAGGGGTCCATCAAAAAAAAGTTCACTCGTCTATGGACCTTACACCATTACAAAGGTTTTGGTGACGATGCTTTTGAGCTAAGTACCCCCCTTCCTTGGTCTACACCAAGTGTTCAATGTGGATCACCTTCGTCCATAGTTTCCACCATTGCTAGACACATGAGAAATCATAGAGAAACTAACACTGGTATAGCTCAAACTAGATTGCACTGAATAGGACACAAATGGTCAAATCATTGACACACATATTAGGAGCACTTGCCAATATAGGATCCAACTATATCGAGTTTTCAAAGTAGGCTAGCTCCTACACTAAGGCAAGTGGCTTATTAGGGGCCAAGTTCAATAGAAGTTTCCCCATCTCATGGAGGCACTCCATGCAATGGATTCCATTTCTTCCTAAGAGGGTATGACTAATCCAAGATGATAATGGTGGCTACTCACCTACTCCACTAGCTCACAACATAATTTCCCTATTTTGGCAATTTTCTAATTTTGGTAGTTTTTGGGTCTTGAAAGTTTGGAGTTGTTTTGAGGCCCTAAACAATTTTTTTTGGGAAACAGAAGCTAGAAATAAATAAATAAATAAATAATACATAAAAAATTAAAAATAAAAATTAGCCCTCCTCGAATAAACCTTTCCAATGGGATATTTTGCGTGCCAAATGTAGATTGTATGCCAAAGTTATGACCCCGAGAAGTTGGCATTCCAACTTAGCCCATCGAGGCACATAAGCCTTTGGCACTTCATCTCCTAGGGTTAGGTATTTGGATGTTTATGGTTTATCATTTCTTCCTTTTGATAAAAATTCCTTCGAGCCTCATTGTAATACAATTCAGGAAGGCATATAGCCATCACATCTCTTCTCATAGGTAAGCTAGCAGCATTTGAGCTAGTTTGCTTTCATTTTGCATGTATATAGTTTTAGAATTTTCCATTTATTAATTGAATTATAGTTCCATTGTATATATTTGTTTTGGTTATAAATATATATTTCATTTTGTTTCCTTAATAAATTTGGATCAATATTCATATAAAAGTAGGTTTCTTTAGGTATATTGTGGATATTTGTAGGGGATCTAGATCAGCTAAGTCAAAAGACATAAAACCTTAATCATGGTCAATGAATCTATGAATAAAAATTATGATATTGTAGAAGAGAGGTTTTTAGTTGTTGAAATCACAAGATGTAGATATATTATGTATTTTGATTCTCCTCATGTCAGCCCTAAGTAAAAAGCTCAAGTTATTCAGAGAAGATGGGGTTTCTAACATAGTGGGAAAATCATAAGAGAGATCAAAACACCAAGAAGAAATGGAGAAAGGACATAAAAAAGATAAACCAAGTTTGAATTTCATGAATCATTCATAATCCCTATTCAAAATAAAAGTGAAGGTTGATATGAATCCATATCGAGGAGAGATTGAGGCTCTTAAGCTAAATCATGAGCCCAAGAAAGGACCTAAAAAGTATCAACCCAGCTTCAATTTTATGAATCATTCATAATCCCTGTTAAAAAATGGAAGTGAAGGTTGATACCAGGTTGTACCAAGAAGAAATCAATGCTCTTGAGCTAAACCATTTGTTGCAACAATTAGTAGTTTATTTTATTTTTCATCATATCGAGGAGGAATACAAGATTTCATTTGTGTGGCTAAAATTAAATGGTCGTCCTCTGACCTTGTGGGAAATCCACATGGAAACTTTGAGGTTGGAGGGATATTCTCCAGTGATTAAGTGGGAGGACTTGAAACCCCTCATAAAGTCACAATTTTTCCCTATTGGTTATGTAGAGGACTAGTGCATCCGGTGGCATTACCTCCAAAAGAAGTAGGGATAGAGTGTACAAGATTACACCACATAATTTATAAATATGGCCATAATATATCTCCCTAAAGAACCCATATTTACTCCTCATGTATCTAGGTCATATAAATATCCATTTGTGGAAGTACGTGATTTTTTTAAAGCCTAGGTCAGTGGAAGAGGTTTGAGTATAGACACAATACCTAGAAAACATAGGCCTAAAGAAAGGGAAATCAAGTGGATCAAAGCAGAATGAGTAAAAAGATGCTTCTAAGGAGGGGAATAGGGAGTGAAAAGGTAGAAAAGATAAAAAGATAGCAGCTAAAACACACTAGTACAAAGATCTTAGAAACCACTACAACCACTGCAACATTGACAACCATACAAAGTAAAAGTGTTCAAAGTTGCATACAAAGCTTAACACGAAGAACAAAAGAAAGACTATAAGAAGAAGAATCTCAAGTCCACTGATTCGAGCAACCAAGTTGAAAGTAGCTCAGATGTGGATGAGAATCTTTTTTGTACATCAGTGCCAAAGGAGGTGAATTTGAGTAGCCTTCAACAATAGGAAGAGAAAGGAATGACCAAACTCTTCCACATAAAGGTACAGGTTAAGAAGACAAATATTGATTCTCTGTTTGACTTGGGATTGTAGGAAAATCTCAGTGTAGCATATTTAGTCAATAAATTGGGATTATAAGTTCATAATCAACCAAGCCCATACCATGTGATGGTGAATATTAACAATGCAGATTTGAAGGTAACAAAACAGTGCACTATTATATGTTCCATCAATGTTTGTTTTATGGATGAAGTAGAACTAGATGTAGCTTCCCTTTATCTATGTGGAGTCATATTTGGAAGTCCCTACATCTACATGCAGGATCCAATCTTCACACGGAGAGTCAACCAGTATCAACTCATCAAGGATGGAAAATCATTCACCATCAACATGTACAAAGGCAAGTTGAAAATTTCATTGGTAAGTGCCATCTAAGCCAAGAAGCTAATTAGTTCCATCAAGAGGTATTTTTTAAATTTTTTAGGATAAGATCAATCTATGGAAGAGTCAATAAGAGGAAATGCATCCTTAGAGGGGTGTATTAAGAAACAAAGACAACAACTAGAAGAGTTTCTATAGGCATGCGGAGATGTGTTTTGATAGCCTAAAGGGTTACCACCCAAGAGGAAAGTGGACCACGAGATCCAACTATTGTCAAACTCTACATTTGCAAACATTGGACTATATAGGTAGTCTGTTATAGAACTAAGTGAGGTGAAGAGATTGTTACAAAAGCTACTAGAACAATGTGTCTTTCAACCAAGTACATTTCCATGTGGGTCACCCATCATTATAGTGCCCATGAAGGATGGGATTTGGTAGAATTAGAGGAAATTTCAGCCTAAAAGTGTCTATGAAATTTTCACATAATTTCCATGTCATAATCTATAAACCAATCAAAATCCTTTAAATTTAAAAAGAGGTACATGTCCTAAATAATTTTAAATTGTTTAATTTGGGTATTCATGAAATATTTTATTACTAATTTTGGTATAGGTGAATTATTTTATTATTAATTTGGGTATTCATTAAATATTCTATTAATGCTATTTACCTACCTTAACCATATGAATTAAAATATGAAAAAAGTTATTAATGCAATGTAAATTTTGATATTAATGAAAAATATTAATTAAAAATGCGGGCCCGTTTGAAATTAATAACCATGCCGCAAAAAAGCACCAAAACAAAATAGTTAATATAAAAGATAAATATAGACAATTATAAAAGAATTCAGACTTATGTGATCCATAATCTTGTTTGTGAGAATAATTTCGGCAAAATCACATAAAAAATCATTTGTCGACGCGTTTCGAACCAACCAATGTGGTTCATCGTCAGGACAAGTTGAAGATCCAAACTGAGCGAAGAGTTAAATAGGGATAGTCGGTCATTCCAATAGCTAAATTTGACGGATTAATGGTTAAACAGGACCTCTAACAGCTAGGTTTGACCAGGTCCAAGGGGACGGACCTAAATTTTATTTAAATATTTTAGTTATCTCTTTATATATTATTATTATAATCATATATAATATTATTATATTATTTATGAATGTTAATATCATTACTAATATTATTATTATCAAATATTAATATATTTATTTACCGTTTATTATATTTGTTTTCCATTATATAATTTAATATTAATAATAATATTATTTATTTAAATAATTAGAATAAATATAATGGTGTGAATATTATTATCATATACCCATTTATTATTAAGGTAAGAATTTAATTTTTAGAACTTAAAGTAATTAATATTTTATTTATATATTTATTTGTTTATCCATTTATTAATATTAATCTTATTAAATATATTCTATAATAACATATATTTACCATAATTCATAATGAATAAAAAAAATTAAATCACATTTAATTAATAATATTATTAATAATTGTTAATATTTACCATATAATCAGTATTAATATTAATAAGTATTATTTATTCAAATTAATTGGTAAATATTATTGTCACAAATAAAAATTTTATCTAGAACTTAATTAAAACTCAGAAACTATTATTTTTTTATTTTATTTACATATTTATTTATTTATTAATATTAATATCGTTAATCTTAATATTACTCTTATGATAAACTCATAAAACTATAAACTACTATCATGATATTAAGATAACGTTATCATTAATATTAACTCTAGGCTAATATTACTAGTTCATAATCTGAGTAATAATTTTTATTTTTTATCCATAGGACTAATATTATTATTACAGGTGCTATTATTGTACTATCTATAATAGCCCAAGTTATAACTAAATCATAAGGATAATTTCATTTTCTAGGACAAGGGTTCAAGACATCCAAATATTATTAATTATAATTCAAACTGGATTGAGGGAGGATAAGGATAAAAGGAAAGCAGGAATGAGGAGGCTAGGAAGACAGGGTTTGGATCTAGCAACTACTAATCTTCCAGTCGTCATCACTATTAAGATTATCAGGCCTTTTTTCGATTTCAAGGGCCTCTCTAAACTTCCGACGGTGAAACTGCGCAACTTTTGCAATGGCACGAGCCTCTTCAATACATACATGATGCTTAGTCTTCTCGGCATGCTCTGCAAGGGCCGAGGACTTGGCCCTTCCATGCCTTAAGTCAGCCGAATGCTCATTAATCCTTTGATTAATAGAGCGACCGGTCTCACCAATGTATGGTGTCCCACAGGAACAGGGAATGACATAGACTCCCTTCATGTCTTTAGGGTCGATAAGATCTTTTACAGATCTCAAGGAGCCACGAATGGTATTGAGAGGTCTAAAGGTTGCGGGGACAGTCAAATTTAACCGTTAATTAGTCAAATTTAGCTGTTGGAATGACCTGCTGTCCCTATTTAACTCATTGCTCAGTTTGGATCTTCAACTTGTCCTGACGATGAACCACACTGGTTGGTTCGAAACGTGTCGACAAATGATTTTTTATATGATTTTTCCAAAATTATTTCACAAAAATAGACAATTATAGTTAAATATAAAATAGTTTAAAAGTAGTTAAATATAAAATATAAAATGTAAAATAGTTAAATAGTTAAAAATAAAATATAGTTATAGTTAAATATAAAAACTTAAATAGTTAAAAAAAACGTATTCCAGAAAGGACAAATTACCAGATTTCGGCCAAAAAATATAATTCCAGTTCAAAATTGTGGCTTAAGTAGAACAATGTCGTGAAAAAACACCAAAAAATAGTTTAAATATAAATATATATAGACAAATAATTATAAAATATGAATATAGGCAGTTAAATTTAAATATAAAAAATATACTATAGACCAAACTATTTTAATAAAACTTCCATAAATGAGGGATTTCGATAAAAGTAAAATAGAAATAATATATTTATTTTTTTATTAAATCTTGTACTAATAATATTTGTGAAACATAGATTAAAAGTAAAGTAATATTAAAAAACTCTTTACATGGCAATTTTTATTTAATTCTTGATTTTTCTATAGGAGGCCACTTTTAGGTGAAATTGCCTCTGATGTTTATTACTTAAAAGACATTGAACAAAATCATACTTAGATACCCCTTAAGTAAGATAGATGATTTGCTGGATGAGTTGCAGTAAGTGAAATACTTGACCAAGCATGCTTAAAGTCTAGATGTCACTAGGACTTAAAGTCTAGATGCCCTTACTATGAGCAAAGGGCCATGGAGGGATCCACACTATCTTCAGCTACACCCACTTGGGAATATTTCAAGGATGTTATTAAGGAAAAATATTACCATGTTGGAAACTACGAAGACCAATACATGAGATGGACCATTGTAATAATAAATGGACCAAGTAGTGCTATATTTCACAAATCTCTTTCATACCTTGGCCACCAAGCTTGGTATCAAAGACTCTAAGTGACATATGTTGCTCAAGTACCATGTATTTCCGCACATATACATCCAAAAGGAAATGGATTTTATGGATATATCCTTGCTTGTCACAACATACCATAATGTTGTTAAAATTGAGAAAAAAAAATTAAACTGAAGAAGCGAGAGTTTGTATCTACAAATCTTTTATAGTAAAAGCAGGGAAAGGGCATCCCCAAATAGCAAAACAAAGGACATATCCAGGGTGGATTAAACCAATATAACCCATCAAACAAACAAACAAATAATAGCAGTGGAAAGACATGGGAAAGTAGTGTGAGTTCCACAAGAGCCCCACTCATAAATTAATGTTGCGTACAGAAGTTGTTTGTGGTGAATCTAAAAGCTTCAAAGTTAGATGTAGTTTCTCACTCTGAATTATACCTAGACAAGGAAAAAGAGATCATTGGTGTAATCTAGTGCCACAGTTGGCACCATGAAGTTCCAAAAAAGCGAGCCCGAAGATTCAGAGGAAGGTCAATTCTTCCTTCACTCACGAATATGAATGAAGAGTGATCCAATGCATTTCACTATAGATAGTGGGAGTCAAAATAACCTCATATTGGAAAAGGTCATTAAGTGATTGGGACTAACAACAACACCATGCTTGTAGCCATATACCATCGGATGTTTCCATCAAGGATGAGATCTTTGTGTCAGGAAATAGTGTTCCCTACCCTATAGCATTAATCCTTTCAAGGATGAGGTATTTTGTGATGTTTCTCCCATTGAAGTTTTTGATTTGTTATTAGGACAACCATACTTTTGGAAGAATCATGTTGTATTTGAATCTATGCCTCGTATTGTTATTATTACTTTGGGCCAAAAACTATACAATATACTAGAGGTAGCCCCACCTACTACCATTTATTTGATCTTTGCTAAGAAATGCAGTAAGGTCATATCTCAAACTGGGAAATTTTTCTTATTCCTGATTCCCTCAAATAAAAGGGCATATTAAGGCCAATTCCCTTTATGTAGGGCTCCTCCATGTAAAAAAGGCAAGTGGATAAGATTGTAGAATAATACATAGACATATTCTGCTCACCCATAGATGTAGCTCTACACTGTCAAGTCAAGTATTCAATTTATCTAACCCCCAATGCACCTCTACCCTATGGGCCAATCTACCATCATTCTCTGCTTGAAAATGAGGAATTCAAGCAACAAATCTAGGAGTTTCTACATAAAGGGCACATCCGACCAAGTTCATTACCTTGTGGAAGCCCAATTGTACTCGTGTAGAAGAAAGATGGGACCCAAAGGCTCTACATTGATTATTGGGCTCTGAAAAAATCACATTTAGGAACAGGTACTAGATTCCATAAACTGATGACCTTCTTGACCAACACAAGGGAGCCAAGTACTTCAGTAAGATCAATTTAAAGTTTGGCTATCACCAATTCCCAATAGAACCAATTGATTTGTGGAAGAATGCTTTCAATTCGAAGGAGGATGTTTTCGAATGGTTGGTCATTCCTTTTGGCTTGAAAACTACCCCAACAAATTTCATGAGGTTTATGGATGACATCTTGTGGAATTTCACCAACTTTTTCATGGTTGTATATCTGGATGATATCCTCATCTTCAATAAGAATTGGGATGATCACTTGCAACATTTTTGGTAAGTCCTCTATACTATGTGGCAACGCATGTTATGTCCTAACATGGAAAAATGCTCCTTTATCATGGACAAGGTCCATTATCTAGGTTACATTATTGATGAGCAAAGTGTGCATGTGGATCCAACCAAGATTCAAGTCATTTAGGATTGGTCGACCTCGGCGACTCTAACAAAGCTTCATAGCTTCATAGTCCTTGCTAATTTCTACCTAAGATTCATGTTGGGGTTTTATTATATTGCATGGCCCTTATTTCAAGTGACCAAGAGTGGAGAAAAAGAAATTATTTATTCATCTAAGTCACAAAAGAAGGCATTTAATGAACTGGAACACCAACCTTGCTTTGCACCAGTCCTCACCCTACCATATCTACAATATCCATTTGAGATTGAGATAGATGCCTATCTCTATGCTATTGGTGTTGTCCTCATTTAACAAGGAAATCATGTGGCCTATCACAGTTAGACACTCTCCAACATTTTCTAGAGTTATCTCACCTATGATAAGGAGATGTATTTCATTATGTAGGCCTTCCAGTAACGGAAACATTATATTTTAGGGAAGGAGGCGATCATCAACGTGGATCATAGGCCTCTTCAATTTATGTAGACATAAGGGAAGTTATGGAATGACTGCCATAAAAAATGGTCCACATACCTACAATAATTCCATTTTAACATTAAGTACAATAAGGGTAGCACTAGTCACGGTGTAGACTACCTCAGTCGACCCCCATTTGTGGCACTAACTACCATTCTCAACTCTTATGGGGACAAGACTTTTGGACTTCCCTTTTGTTTTGATGAGATTTATTTCATGACCTTTTTCATCATAGGCCTAGAGGCATCCTAATTAGCAAGTACTTTTTGTTTGTCTTGGATTCGTATGGACAAAGCACTAATCCTTCTAACCCTCGGCTTTCTACAACAAATACCAGTTACTAACTTTGGCTATGTATAGGAAGGGCTTCTCATTTTTTCTTGGTTGTAAGACCATGGCTAGGTCATGAGCCTATTTTGATGCTTGACTATCTATTAAAGAGCGCTTATTACATAAGTTTTGTTTTTTAGAAAACCAATCTAGGAGCAAAGATAAACCTATGCAAAGAGGACATAGGAAACAATTTTTAGAGCTTCGTCTGGGTTGTTATAGCTATTGTACAGGTAAATCCCCTCTGCAGACAGAGGCGATCCCACTATCCTAAATGGGGTCTAGCAACAATCAAACAATGGTAACATGCAGGTTCCTAATTGCAAAGTAAAGACCGATGATGAGGGCCTACCTCAAATCCAACACTAGTATTCGTAGAAGAGTCGTCGCTCCCGTTCTTTCACTTCAGCTGGTCACAATCCTCACGATCTTCGTGAACAGACACCTGCATGTGCAAAGAACAACACGAATACAAGCATAAAATCCAAGAAATGCAACTATGTATCAGTTAGAAAGGATACAACTCAAATATCATTATAAAGACAATAAGAGTGGAACCATAATGATAGTCGTTTATTATTATTGATAAACAAAAGAGAATACAACCAAGTTCTAACGTCAAATCCTCCTTTGGCTGGGTGATCAGCAACACATGCCTTGCAGAGCTTGTAAGGGATGGGGAATAAGCCTCTCTCTCCTTGGTTACTTGGACATGGATCTCCTCCTTAAAGATATAGCCTTATGGGGATGAACAAGGCCTCTTGTAGCATGAGCTTAGTAATTCTCAGACTTTGGGACTTAGAATTTGGAGTTTGGAGAGTAGAATTACTAACTAGCTTGTCAAAGGAAAAAGGACAAGCTTATATAGAAAGAGGAGAAGGAGATAAGATCATCCACAAGATTCATGGGATTGTCCTTATCATTAGGAAAGCTTCCATGAGAGGTGGAGAAACTACTTCCCTTCCATGGAGATTCGAAGCCCAACTGAACTAACTCAAACTGGAATCAGTTCATGAATAGGTTAGGAAGAACCTTCACAAGTTGGTTTGTTAAAAACTTTTCCCAACTGGGTTGGCGCTAGTGCAAATCTGATACAGAGCGCCAGCTGGCACGCCCTCTTTGGAGGATTCCCCCCACTGGCACGAGTGACACACTGAGGAACAGCGCCAATGGAAAAAGGGCTATATTTATGGGTATTTTGCAGAAGGTATCTTCAGGGCATATGAAGTACATACCCAAGGGGATACAAAGCAAGTGTTTTCAGGTTATGTCACTTCTCACAGGTCCCAAAATAGGTCCTCCAATGTGCACGAGAAGGGATAATAGGGACGGTGACAAAATACTGTGTAACAAATGCCCCCTAAAGCATGAAGCCCGAGAGAGAGAGAGGTGAAATGCTTTACAAGAACATGGTCAACTGAAAACACGGCCACTGGAGAACCTGCACGGAGTACAACTGATATCTCAAGTACATGATGTATGTGGTATGGGCACAGCCATCCATAGCAGAGTACATAGAAATCTGGATCCAAGGTATGGACACATCCATCCAGTGAGGATCGATGAATAGACTCAGGCATGGTCGCAGCCATCCAATGAATGAGTCATGTAGTGATGATAATAATCCACAAAATGAAACCTGGACCTTAACAGACAAAATCCAGGGTCTTGCGCTCCATCTCGATCCGAACAAAGTACAAGTTCAAGCATGCGAATATGGGAGTCGAAGTCGAACATGCAGGAACATCGTCTGATTACCAGTCAATAATGAAAACTGTTAA
>APFE030079858.1:5742-20916 GCA_000404065.3 Pinus taeda
ATTTTTGAGACCGAAAGGGAGCTTCTTATAAGCAAAGGTACCCCACCGACAGATAAAAGCAGTTTTGTGTTGATCAGCGGGAGCAATATTGATCTGGTTATAACCAGAAAAGCCGTCCATGAAGGAGTACATCTCGCTTCCCGCACACTCGTCAATAATCTGATCAATGAATGGTGTGGGGAAATTATCTTTTGGACAGGCCCGATTGATATCAACACAAACGCGGATAGTTCCCTTTTTTTAGTGACAGGTACAATATTGGAAACCCAATCTGTGAGCGGGATAAGATAAATAAAACCATCTTTAAGAAGTTTTTCTACTTCGGCCTTGATTGCTGCAGCCTTTCGAGGGTGTACTTGACGTAAACGTTGGCGAACAGGCTTAGCACCGGGGTACGTAATGATTTCATGCACCACTATGCTAGGATCAATGCCGGGCATTTCTTCGTAAGACCAAGAAAAAACATCGCGAAATTCGCGAAAAAGGTTCGAGTAAAGTTGAATCTCCTCCGGAGTACAAGTGACTCCGATATGAACATGTTCGACAACCCCAGGTTTGATAGAGATGTCGATGGGTTGGGTTTGCGTGATGTTCTCCATATTACCTTCAGAAGAAGTGTGGTAAACATGAACAGGTGACTGAAGGAATCAGAATAGGGAACAAGGAGCAAACCGTTGAATAGCAGTTGGCTCAACCTGAGGGACAGAGAGAAACGAGGAACGATGATGGGTATCGTGCCAAGGAGGTTCCTCGAGAGACATGGTCTCTACAATAGCTTCATCGGAGGAGAATATTTCGTGTAAAGGATCCGAAGAAGTTTGAGCTACAATCCCTAGGGATGGAGTGAGCGTGTGAAAATTTTTTCTCAAAAGAGAAAGTTTAGAAGCCGATGCAGCTACGATTTCAGCATAGTTGAGTTCGGCTGGACTCAATGGCATCCTGTCGCCCCATGAATCTACTTGGTCGATGGGAGGAACAACCCATGGATCGAGACAAATAGAGATCATATTGACGGAAGCGACATTGGGAGGTGAGGCTGGAAAAACGCCCATAAGGGAAGGATCTTTAAAAAGTCTGTGACCAAGACTCTCAAATGATTTGGTGGTATGCTCCACAAAAGGAATAGTTCCTTCCGAAGAGGAAGCAAAAAAATTCAGCTGGTCGACCGTAATAATCTTCCCTTGGTGAGGGAAGCGAATGATACGAAAGTAGGATGAAGCAACGGCTTGCATCGCGTAAATCCAGCTGCGTCCGAGAAGGAGGTTGTACATTAGAGTAGCGTCAACGACTTCAACTTCCATCTCGACCGTTTTTCCTTCCAAAGAAATGGGTAAACGTGGGAGAATACCATAAGGACGAGAGGCTCTTCCATCGAAAGCTTCCAAGGTTGTGGGAGACTGACTCAATGTTGGAGAACCAATAGCTTTCCAACAGGCAACAGACATGATGCAAGTTGAAGCACCTTCATCAATGACTGTGCGATGAATAGTTTTCTTATCAATGACAACCTGTATGAGAAAGGAAATTTGGGGAGGCAGTCTCTGAGTATGGCGGTCTAAATCGAACGTAATCAAATCCGAATCTGCCGGATCTATGTCGCCGATAGCGGATAGAAAGGACTTCCTCTGAGAGGGGAAGCTCTGGAGAAATTCTAAAGCGGACATAGCTGACGCAGTCTGGGCTAAATCCTCAACGATATTATAGTGCTGAGCAGCACGGGCATTTGGGTTGTAAGAAGATTTCCGGAGTACTCCTTTGGAGTCGAACAAGCACTTCAGCACTAGGTCTCTCGATGTGGAGAGGGCTTGAACTGAATGGAGGAGCACTGGGGGGAACCTCAGGCTCCTTGCCGGCAGATGGATAATCTTTTGTTCGAGTACTGATATTGACAGGGACCGTACCCGCCATAAACACTTGGGAACCTAAGGAAGAGGGAGGTTGAGAGGGGTCAGCGACCATTTGGGTTTGCTGTGAAGGAAAGGGTTCTTTAAGCACCGCAGGAACCCCAGAAGCGCCTTTTAACAAACGACTAACTTCAGACCGCCGGGGGCAGTCCTTGGTATAGTGATCCTCATCACAGATAAGACAAGGATACTTGGGTTTGCGTTTGGCACTCTCCTCAGATTGAGGTTTAGGTTGTTCCTACTTAGGTTGTTCCGACTTGTTTTTCCCTTTCTCTTTCTTCTTTGATTTCTAGGTTTTGTCAGTCTTGGTTGACTGAACGACATTAACCTCGGAGGAAGATTTAGAAGGAGGTGTAACCTAGGAAGTGTTTTCATTTGGAGCATTTGATTTCTGCTTCCCAGGGTTTGCAGAATTTTTCTTGGAGGATGAACTCATAGACCCAATAATGCCATCAACTGTAGGTGTTGGCGGGGCTTTGGATGTTCCAGGTCTAGGGGCATCAGGCAAATAATCATATAATGTACCTGACTGAGAATAAACTAAGTCAAGGTATTGAGCACGCGCGATAGCTTGCTCTTCAGTAACACACGCTCCCATTGCAATGTCCCGAGCTATTGGAGGGCCGAACGAAGTCGTGAACCAATCCATAAGAAGCTGGTCGGGAATCCAAAATTTAATCATACGTCTACGCCGTCTCCATTCATGGATGTGATCAGAGATGTGCGTAGCAGTTGATTGTCGTAAAGACGTGAGGAGGTGCGTGCCCGTTTCATAACGAATGGGCAACTGAAAATGCGTAAGGAATGCCATAGCCAATGAGTTGAAATCCTGAAAGGATCCGCGATTTAGCTCAATATACCATTTAGCGGCAGAGCCAGTGAGAGTCCTTTGAAAAGGCGAAGCCGAATTGAATCATCAAGCCATGAATTAGATGAGCACCATAGATGATAAGTCATGACATGAGCTTGTGTATCTTCATTAGCTTTGCCATCAAATTTTGGGCAATCACCAGGAATCTTGGTGGGAACCGGAGGCCAATAAGGATTATGAAGGATAGGGTCATTAGTCAGTTTAGACACATCCGGTAATTCGAGCATCACTAAAAATGGTAACTGAGGATTAAATGACATCTGAGGCTGCTGGAAAGATGGGACACCCGGGTTCCAACCAGGTGGTGGTGGCCCCCAAGGACCTTGCCCTGATGGATTTTCCCCCATAGTATGTTGGGCATAGGGGTTAGCGTTCTGCCCCCCAGCATATGGGTTACCAAACGATGCTGCAGAAGTAGCATGTGGCTGTTGATAATTTTGGTATAGAGCAAACAAAGGTTGGCCTTGGGGGTGTTGATAACCGTAATGCGGTGGGACCCCAAATTGAGTTTGAGTCCCAGGCTGAGTTTGATAAAACGTTTGAGGTTGACCTCCAGCCTGCATTTGAGAACCAGACGGATTTTGGGATCCAACCTGGGTCCAGGTGCCAGGTTGAGCAGCGCCAGTAGATGGATAACCTTGGTCTATCTGAGTGAAAGGATAACCTTGCTGGTATTGAGGTTGACCCACCTGCTGATACTAAGTTTGGCCTACCTGCTGATGCTGAGGTTGGCCTCCCTACTGATACTGAGGTTGGCTTCCCTACTGATACTGAGGTTGGCCTCCCTGCTGATGTGTAGCAGAGGGTTGTCCTCCCATACCAGATGGTTGGGTTTGAGGATGACCAGTTTGTCCAGAAGACTGAGTATACTGGACAGTTGGTTGACCAATTGTTTGGGTAGCTTGGCCCGAAACTTGGGTATACTGGACGTTAGGTTGATTCAGATTAACAAACAATTGACCAGTTTGTCCAGTATGGGAACCTTGCTGGAGACCAGGTTGAGCTTGTTGAATGGAAGGGTGGCCTGGGTTACCAGCAGGTTGGGTATGAGGAGTGAAAAAGGGACCACTAGAAGCAAAAGGATTTCCTTGGAAGGATTGTCCTTGTTGATTTTGCTGATGTGGTTTGTCGGGTTGAGCATACGAAACTTGACCACCATGATAAGAGGTAGAACCCCAATCTATGGATAGCGGAACCGAAATCTCTCCAACTGATAGCTGACCTGTCCCAGTACCAAAGGGTGGGAGATACTGATCATACTGCCTCCCAAGTGAGACATTAGATGTAGGATCAAAGCCTGCGAATAAAGAGGACGAAGGTCAGCTAAAAATAGGCATCGAAGAAGCCACAAATATAATTGGAGGGGTTGTCACCGAAGTAACAGTTGTACTGCGAGGTGGTGGAGTCGATGGCTCTGTATTGGAAAAGACGGGTGGTGACCAAATAGAGGTCGGAAAAGGAGATGATACAAAATCACGCAATGCTCTATAACCAAGAGGCAGTCCCCCAGTAAAAGCGGTCCTACTAACATGTGTAGACTCCATTGTGCTAGGGATTTCGTCCCCTGGCATGCCGGATTCGTCAGTAGTAGTAGGTGATGGATTTTCCATGTCGGAAGGAAAAGGTTTCCGAGGAGAAGTATATTCCCAAAAAGGGATACCGTTTTGAGAAGGTTCCCAAATGGGGTTCGTATAAAACTGGTAATCCTCGTCGCCTGGAGCACGAGAGCTGATCGGTTGTATGCTTGGAACAATAGGGAGAATTTGACTCACAACCAGACTCTCGGAAGACGAGATTGGTAGTTCCGCCAGGATGAAACTTCACAAAATCCTAGGGAAACTAGCGAAACCAGTCCCTACGCAGACTAATGCAAACAAAATTTAACCGGGTTATGTGATCGTGGCCAGATAGATTTTAAGACACTTGACTTGACCTTTTCATTTTTAAAGAGTCGAGAAAAGGGCGAAAAGATGACTCTAGTCTCCTTCGATTGTTTAATGACCACGAAGTGACAACCTGCTCACTTACACCTTTTCTTTTAGAGAGTCTGAAAAGGATCAAAAGTGACTACTCTGGAGAAGTAGGTAAAAGGGTTTGCCAAACAATCCGTAAAACTGCTATATACACCTTAGCGATCAGAAGAACGCCAAGGACTTTACGTACGGCAGTCAATCTTCCCGAATGCTGTGTTCAGTGCATTACGGTTTGTAGGGTGGCAGACTCAACTTCCTATGGATCAAAGGTTGCAAGCCTATATGGGTCTCCCAATATATACTCGACAGTACATGGGAGCACAATCCGTACTGGCACCTACCATTTCACCGTGGAGGAATCACCCAACCACTCAACGATAAACTACCAGGTTTAAAGACGCTGGAACACGTCTCTAACCTAGACCTCTAGAATGTGAGCGTTAAGTTTCAATGTGTTGTTAGGTTCATTGAATTCATTTTATGGTTTATCTTCGATTAAGTCTCAGTTTCTGGTCTTACCGTATGTGGTCTCTTGAAATTTCCTAAATGCAGCTATATGTGAAAATTGTATCGTTTCGTTGAATGAATTCTATCTACAGAAGAGTTGAGATTTTCATACAAACAAAACGATCACAAAAATCCTAATGCAGCTAATAACAAGAAAGGAAAATCTTTTTCTTTTTCTTCTTTAAAAGCAAAAAATTAACACAAAATGCTAATTAATGAAAAGCAAAAATCTTTTTTCTTTCTTTTCTTTGAAAATAGTATGATGCACTTTACATATTTCGAGAGACATGCACAAAATAGATAATTCACTCAAAGGAATCTAGAACTAGATCTGAAACATGAAAAATGACCTAGCAAAGCAAAGAAAACACCAAGATCTTCAAAGAACTATGTAATCTAAGTCCCAATGAAGTCAGGCAAGAAATAAACAAGCTAAAAGTGAGGTACTTGCTGCATATAATACAAAACTTGTACAACTACCAGAGGAATGTTGAAAACAACTAATAAATCAACTGGATCAGCAAACCATAAATCCGACATAAGGCTCGATAAGCAAAGCCACAAAGGCTAAGATATAAAATCGGTGGAAAAAGGCGAACAACTGCAGGATGAAAAGAACAACCAGCCAAATAACAGTCCAACAAACTTCCAGGAGGTGTAAAAGAAGCAAAAAGACACAGATCCAAGCTTAAAAGACTGACAAACAAGCTAATTGAGAAAATTAACCAGTCTGGCGCGACTGTCAGACTGCAACTCGCGCTAAACAGAGATTGGCGCGGGTTGTAAGAGAGCAACAAGCGCCAACCAGCGCGACTGTTAAAAGAAAAATCGCGCTAATGAAGTTTGCCAGGAAAAAAACAAAACAGATAGTTCCAGGCTTGGTTTCTAGTATCTAAAAAGAGCCAGTAAGCAAGAAATAGCAAGAACTTTAACCCAGAAAGCTATTCAAACCAGTAAATAAGAGAAAAATTGACATGCAAGGCAAGGTTGAAATTGTTCAGTTTGTAAACTGAACCGGAGATTGACTGAAGTGGCGTTGATCTACTTCACTTCTGCATAGCAGTAGTGTTTCGAAGGCTATTTGGCCGCTCTTCAGGCTCCGTCTACAATTTACAAATAAAACAACACAAAAACAAACAACAAGCTCTCCCCAGTGGAGTCGCCAAATTGTTGAACTGGTAAATCTCCTCTGCGGACAGAGGCGATCCCACTAGCCCAACACGGGTCTAGCAACAATCACACCACGCTACACGTAGGTTCCTAATTGCATAAATCAGAGATCGATCATGATGATCTACCTGGAATCCAACGCTAGTAGTTGTAGAAGAAACGCCGCTCCCGTTCCTTTTCTCTGGCTGGTCACAATCCTCACGCTCCACGTAAATGGACACCTGCACACGCAAAGAACGATACAAACACAAGCGTAAAATCCAGTATATGCAATTATATATCGGTCAGAAAAGATACAACTCAAATACCATTGAAAGACACATAAGTGGAACCATAATGATAGTCGTTCATTAATCAGTAAAAATAGAGAAAGATTACAACCAAAGGGTTCTGACGTTGAACCTCCTCTGACTGGGCAAGCAACTAAATACGCCTTGCAAAGTGACCTCTTCTCTCTCAATATTTTGGCAGCATAACCCCTCTATAATTCTCAATTCTCACTATCACTCCAGCATAATCTTGGCACTCACAAAACTCTAGCAAAACTAGTTGGTTTAATGCAGGGTGACAGTCATTTATAGATGGAGGAGGAGGAAGTATGCATTGTATCCGGACACCTACTGAATATTTAGCATTGTCCCAGAATAGCCACTGAACTTGGTTGTCATGGATAAAAAGATGACACTCGACCACTTCCATGAGATTTTTCCCCAGAGAACTGCATGAACAAAGAAGGCAAAAACACTTCAGTGCGCGCTGGCTAAAAATCATAACCAAATTTAGGTGGCGCGGGCTTTGCTTTATGACAGAGCGTCCATGGGCACACCCTCTTTGGAGGAACTGAGCCATTGGCGCGGGTAAGACACTGTGGACCCGCACTAATGGAAAAAGGGCACTTTTTAGGGCTAATCTACAAAAGGTGTCTTCAGGGAGTTTGAAGTTCATACTCAGGAGGATCCAATGCAAGTGTTTTTAAGTTGTGTCACTAGTCACAGGTCCATAAATGCGTCCTCCAATGTGCAAAAGCAAGGGTAATAGGGATGGTGACCAACGGTGACAAATTACTGCGTAACACCATGGACATGACTATTTTTAAATATCCCTCCTTTAGAGGGCACCAATACGCACTAGGTTGGGGTTCTATATTGCATACACACTAAAAGAAAGAAAAGAATTTTCCTTGATTAGCTAGTACTTTGAAATTAGAGTAGGATAACTTGAAATAGATTGATTCCAAAATAGGGTTGATAAATATAATTCAAGTCAAAACTAAGTTACAAATAAAGTGACAACTCCCTTATGCAACTCCTAACTCATAAATAGCAAGAAACCTCCAAAAATATGGCTAGAAGTCAAAGGACAAGGTGATAAGAAAAGTGGATAAGGTTCTAGATAAGTCTAGTCCTCAAAATAAGAAAGAATATATGCATTAATGCTTAGGGACCCATAGATAATATAATGCACACTATTCGAAAGGAAATAGTCATGTCACTACCCAATCAATGCCCAATCACTGCCACATGTCATTCTAGGTGGCACTCTTTGGTAAAAGAAAACTTACTGAAAATAGAATATTGTTGAAAATAGAAGATGATACCAAATGGAAAGGAATTCCTAGTATATGAAGGAAAGTGGTCATATATAGATCTAATTATGTATATATGAGGACCTAAGTGTGCATTTTCCCCAATAGAACCTTCATAAACTAACAATAATTGATTATGATCCATAGCTAGGCATCTAAAAACACACAAAAGGGAAAAATTATAAAATAAACCTATTAATGTTTTTCACCATTACAAATCTAAGTGGTAATTAGTTAAATATATATCCAAACACTTAACATGATAAACCATCTACGGAGGAAAAAGACATCTATTACTAGCACGAGGTTGAGTGGTTTCATGGAGTCTTTTCTCAAACTAGAATCTCATACAACATGTGTTGATTAGAAGATTTATTGATCCAGATTGGATCATTATATTACTTTTCATCCATCTCAATGCTTCCATGGTGGAAACATCAAAGAAATCAACTTATAGGAGTAATTTTAGTGGTGACACCTAGTTTGGAGAATTGGGGTCAACAATATTTTGTGGCTAAATTGAGGCCATAATTTTTTTTTTTTGGGGGGGGATAAAACTTTGTCACTTAGGCATTTCACCCCTTGATGTTATTATACATACATATATCTTTCCAACTATTCAATAATGGTGTCAATTGGATTTCAAATGAAAAATTATCTCCTTCCGGACACTGACTTATCATGATTAACTACCATAATTCAAGAGGATGTCATGCCAACCCCTATTAATTATGGAACATGGGACAACTATGTGGGGGCTATGAAGCATACACTATAAGGGTCAAGTTGTAACTAATCTTGGGGGTGAATAGGTCAAATTTAACCCCTAGTTGGATATTGGGGTATGTTATACCCAATCCACTGGGAGAAAAAGGATTTGGCATTCTATTCAAATGTGTTTTGTTCCATATTAGAGCAAAGTATATAAGCTTGGATAGAGAAACAGAGAGAAAAAAATATGGGGTTTGTGTTCTATAGCATCCCACCAACCCTAGGTCTCAAGAAATTCCATAAAGAGTGTCTTCTCCTTTGTATTTGCATCATTTCCATTTAAGACAAAAGAGAGCATAATAGCCTCACCTTCCATCTAAGTTTTCTCCTTGAAGGGTTTCCCAAAGCACATCTTAGTGTTTATTGTGGTTCATGAGTGTTTTTATTTTACTATTCTCTATTTTTTATATTTATATATTTCATACATAGAAAACAAAATCAATAATAATAGATATGGAATTTAAATGAATTAACCCTTCATAGTATATATTTTAATTAATTTTAATAGATCTATTGTGAAGAACTATCCAATGAAATATCCATGGTAGTCTATAGATTATATTGGTACGAGAGGATGTTTCTCTAGGTATTTTATGGGAAGTTGCAGGGGATTAGATCAATTTGAGAAATAAGTCATAAAACCCTAGCCATGATGTCAAATTGATTTATGATAACCTTCAAGATATGACAAAGGAGAGGTTTGAGTGGATGGAAGCATAAGTTGTTGATATGAATTGTAATGTGAATCACATGGAAGTAATAACTAATAAACTTAGGTTAATCAAAGAATATGGAGTGTTGGCTTATAGGGGCCTGACCCAGACTGGTCCGCGCCCACATTTTGTGGGGTATTTACATTACATTGACCCAAAACTGGGCTTTAAGCCCCAAAAATCCACTATGGGGGGATCTTCTACCCAACAAGCCCCTAACACAATCATCGTGACACGTCCTGAGTCACTCGGTTGGTGTGGTGATCTTGGTGTAAAGTTCATCCAGCAACCTCTATGCTTCACTTATGTCTGCAACACATTCTTTCACTATCTGTTGTACCCGTTGTGCGCATATCTTCGATGCTTCATTTTCAAGTGCAATTCCCTACCTGAGTGCATATATGCCCTACATCTGTGCCAACTTTCCCTCGATCTTGGTGGTGATTGTGAATGCTTCCTCGAGCCAAGGTTGGATGTGTTCTTTAAGCATTTCTTCTTTCTGATACGCGGTGTCCACCTATGCCTTGAGAGCCTGGGCCTCCCTCATATTGGCCAGTCATTGAGTAAGGGCGATTGTCTGCATGGTCCCCCGGACATTGTCGTAGGCTTACTACAATTCCCGCACTTTTATCTCTAATTGTTGTAGCGTGGGGTCTTCCTATGGTGAAGTGAGGGTGAGGAGTGACTGATCTAACAAGCCTGTGTTGTCCTGTATGGCATGCTCTATTACTTCCAACCCTAATTGAATGTCATGGTTTCGCTACTCTCTGACTTCTGGCAGTGTAAAGGGTTGTGCTTTCAGCCTTAGCTCCATGATCTGTAGGTTGAGGTCCATCTGGATCTTTGTTTCCTCCTCCTGTGCCTAGTGGAATCCACTAGCCAATTTGTGGATCCGGATACCCACTGGTAATTCTATTGCAATCTCTAGCTTGGGGACATGGTGACATGCTTCCTCGACGATTTGCACCAACTGTTGAGCCTGAGATACCACTTCATCGCGTTGGAGGCTCAGTTGCTCGATGTTGATTCACTATTCATTGATTACCTAGATTGCGCATCCTTCCCTAGCACGGGGATATGTTGTTGCTCCATCCTACAACTAGTATAATATTTCTTGTGATAGGGCTACCAAGTTTAAACCAAGTCCCTTGAGTTGGCCTACCATAGCTCTGTCCTCCATATTGGTCATTTTCAGTGCTCCTTCTGGTAGTGCAATGGTATTTGCCATTTTGGCCTGCAACAATTGCTTGGTTGCTGATGTACTCGTGTCCCTGGCTATATATTACGATGAAGGGGAGCGTGGTCCACTTTTGCTATGGATCCTTCCACGCCCTGATATACACATTGTGCATATCTGCTTTAAATTTTGCAAAGCTCTTCAGACTGTCGTATACCAAGGGGGATAGGTGTAGCCATTTGTTGATCCATATTTTTATGCTTGTCTCCAAAAGATCTTGGTTTCTCGGATGCGCGTGGCATCCTACGTTTCCCATAGCAATGTGTATTTTGTTGCTTCTAGCTAGTCCTGATCAAGGGGAGGAAACTGACTATCCTTAGGCAATTCTCCTGTAACCAACAGGATGGATAAGAGAAACCACGCGTAGTGGAAGGTCTTACCTCACTCATAGGCGTCCCTATAGTTTGTCAGGAACTCCTCGCAGAGGAACTATGACTACTTGAATCGTACCCCTTCTGTGCATTGCTCGGCCATCGCGATGACTGTTGGTACCTCATTACCCCGACATTTTCTCATCACCTTTTCTGCCAACAATTAAGTAGCGACGCAGACCCCTTTGTCCTAAATGCTAGTAATAACATAACCCCTCTGCTTTTTCTCCAATTTATATTTCTTTTTCATGGCCTCCTCTATTGCCAAGTCTCCGCTTGTGCCAGCTCTTTCTGCAGGGTCCCTTCCTATACAGGGAAGCCCAAAAATCCTATGAATGAGCTCTTTTATGATGGGAATGGGCTCCTCCAGCCACAAGTACCCATCGTACACCAAGAAAATCAATTGCCTAATGAAACATATTGTGATTGGGGCTCGAAGAAAGTGTGGAATCGATAGGAAATGGAGTAGCTCAGCTTCCTCCACCCCACGCAACCATTTTCATAGCTGCAATGTTGTAACTTCCCCCTCCATGCTTTGTTCCATCAGCTGGCTAGTTTCCAAATGAGGAAACTTCTTGCTATCCATTAGGTCCCAAGCCAAACCTTCGTACAAAACTCTTGCGGGGAGGAACGGGGTGTTGAGTGTGCTCTTAACGACATCCAAATCTTTAGGTAACGTTACCCTCCATTTCCATGGAGGGACATAATTGGGCAGCTTTGCTGTGGCGTGTACTGGTTAGATGTCTTCTTCCATATCTTCTTCTAGTTCCATCTCTTTGACAAAGATTGGAGGATCCTCTTCCTCATCATCACTCTCAATATTAACTGTTTTTCCCTTCTCTTCATTCGACAATTTGTTGAACCACGATTTCGTGGAGACATACGCACTGGTTTGCTACCTGTGGATTCTTTTTGGCCCTCAGCATCGAGGCAATTTTGGAATTTCTAGCGCATCCCCCACCGGTGACATAGGGCTTGGTGTGGCTTCCTTGGCGGTTGACATTTCTCTTCTAAGAAGGTCCAACATCTCTTTCGGTAATGCTTCAAATACTGAACTCATTATCAAAGCCTCTAAAGTCGTAAAGTCCATGCACAATAAATGAATTCTTAAGATGCCAAGGGTTGTTTGACGGATGACCATCTGAGATTTATAGGCCTGCCGAAATTCAAATTCGGCTGTTCCCCCCTTTCTCGGCTCATTAATGCGATATTGGCAGCAGATCATTTCAAATCTAGGTCTAAACCCATGTCTTGATTGTCTTCCGTCCACTCCTTGTTGCCTTAAATTGGACATCTTGTCATGAACAGTGACACCAATGGTCACTTTCCATCCCAACCATGCAGCAACGCAGTCCCTTGTGGGTGAACACGATCTGTGCTCCATACTGATCTTATGCGCCACATTCGAGCCGCACAACTCCCATATAGACTCTTTTATAGTCCAGCGCTCTCTTCCAACTATTTGGAGTGCTGAGACTATACTTCCTATGGATAGTTAGGTGGTCGCACTACTGGTGCGAGGCTTCCAGTCACTACTCGACCCAGTCTGTGGGCCTTCCTTAGTTACCCTTGAGCCAATCAACGCCTCGCATTATTCTTCATGCGGGGCACTTCCTTAGTTGCTTCACCTAATAAGTTGCAGTCGCAGCCATGGTAATATAGCCAGAAGCTCTTGGCGACAATCTTCTATCATGATGGTAGGGTTGCCCATACGTGGCCCCGTCCTACTTCCGATGCATTAGGCTTGCAAGATTTTGGATTCCAATTCTCTGATATCCTTGTCCATTGATATGCTTTTCTACTTCAGTCATACCCGATCTTCTTCGAGTTTGCAAAGCTCAATGTTCCCTTGTTGAATGGCTTCTTGAATCTGCATATGTTCGTCCTCGTGTAGTTTCATAATCTCTTTGCTTTGGTTCGTGCGTGCTGTCACAATTATGGGAGTGATTGTGTGAGGATTCTTTCCCAAAACTATGGTCTTGACTCTACTCGTCATCGTTGGAACCATTTCCGTGCCCCGGTTCCCACACATGGCCCTATATGCCCATTGGACCACTAGTATGCGCAGGCCCCAAATTAGTTTTTCCTGTCTGGTAAACTTTGTTTATGATTCCACATAGCTTTGTGAAGGCTCTGATGTGAAATTTTCGTGGCATGCATCGTGTTCCCTGATTTTCAATCCCTACTCTAGGAGGTGTTTGCACAATGAACGTCTGCACGCATCGACACAAGTGGGTGCACAAACTGCTACGTCCTGGTCTCTTGGCTCACGTTTGTCGCTGGGGACTTCTAGGTCGTAAGCACATCCGTCTTCTACCTTCATGACAGTTCCCCATCGTCTTCTGATGTATATTCCCCCATCGTGCGGGTGTCGCATGCAACGCCCATTCTAGAACACCACACTATTGTTGTTCTGGTACTACACTTTCAAATTTGTCTAAGAATTCACCCACTCTGGTTGCCCCTTCATATGTTGGTAGTTCCCTTGCCTCGGTCATCATGTGCCGCACCGATCTAATCATCATGTTGCAATTCAGCATTGTTACTCCATGCAATCGATTATGCCAGTGCTCTATTTCTTCATATGAATCTGAAGTACAGGAATTGTCTCACTCCCATGAGATTCTCCCGTTCACCGTCGGGTTCACCTGATCCTGGTCTTGCATTGTTATCTAGTAAATGAAATCTAGTTCATCGTTGCATACAAGTTCAGTGTAGCGTGCTCCTTCGACTGGATCTAGCGGAACTACTATGCATAGAGACTTTTTCTCGAATATCATCTTCCACTTCTTCAGGTTGATGACTCCATTCATATCAGTGGCCTAGTTTATTCCTAGCAACACGAGGTAAGGGTTACTGTCATCCACAATCTCTATTACCTCAAAATTCGTTTACGTGCTCGCAAATTCGATATCCACTGTTACCCCTTACAAACTCCCCATGGCCATGATCTTTTGTTGGTTCGCCATCTGTAATTGAAACGGGGACCATTTCAACGTGCGCCTTCCCATGCGTTCCCATGTCTAATTGGGTGATACATTCACGTCTGAACACAAGCCCAAGATTACTTGATCTATTTCATATTCACCAATCTGCGCTATCAATCTCATTTCCCTCCTAGTGCGCAATGCATGCCTTCCTAGTTTCTAGACTATGCATGGTTCACCCGACCCTGTACACCTAATGATCAGCTCTTGTAGTCCTTTAACTGCCTCATGCAGCAACTTCATGCATGTCTCTAAAAAGGTATTAAGCATAGAAGGATCCATTCCTCGCTCTGGTTGATCCTTACTACATGAAGTAGAGGCCTCTGTAAGCTCTTCTTAGCTTCCATAAATGTCTCCCTTGTGCGTTCCAAGTCAAACTCAAGTTCCTTTGTAGGAGCCTTGCAAACCCATGTATCTTCCTTGGGCTGCTTCCCCTTATCTTCCCCTGTAGTCGCATTGCTTTTGAGCACCATGTTCATGTTGGGGTCTTCCTCGCATGGTTCAGACTTCATCATTTCGATATTATGGGTTAGAGTAGGTTGTAGTACCCCCTTCTCACGCATCTGTGCGATCAACGTAGGACAATCTACCATTTCATGATCAAACTGCTCATAGTATGAACAAGATATTCTCATTGGGTGGTAGAATCGTGAGCATAATGCCCTGGTCCTCTGCAATTGTAACAGATTAGCTGTTCGTGGCCCCTTCCTGGTCCCATTCCTCCTCGTCCTTGACCTTGCCCTCGAAATCTACCACGCGCCATTCCCACTGTTGGGTTAAGGGCTCACGTTTCTATCTGCATTTGATAAGGTAGGGTCTGATCCATAATTAACTCATAGCTCTGACATGTATGCTCATTGTGGCCTACTGATCTAAAAAAATTACAAAACAAATGTTGCAGAGTCCATTATACTTCTGCAACAGGTGACAGTTGTCCGTCATGTGCTTTCCTCCCACCTTACATATCGCACACCGGAGCGCGGATGCCTCACTTGGCCCTGCTTGTGCCTCTAGTCTCAATGGCATTGGTCCCCCTCCTACCAAGTAGTTCATGAATACTGGACAATGATCCTTGTCGTGGCCCT
>APFE030079861.1:5907-20907 GCA_000404065.3 Pinus taeda
CAAATAAAATACTAAATTTAATAAAATAATAAAAACCACTTTCAACCTAACCTTTGAAACCTAACGAAATTAAAAACCACCATAAACCAACCTTAGCTTCTTATATAAAAAGAAAAACCGCCTTCAACCCAACCTTGGATTCTTCTTACCATTTGAAAACCAAAATTAAACGAAGTAAAACACACCTTGAACCAACCTTCCTTCCTATTTCATTCTATATCAAGAGAGAATAACCATAGAAATCACTACAGCCTTGTTTTCTTCTTACCACCTGAAATGAAACCCGACAAAGTAAAGAAGCCGCAGTGAACCAAATTTTGGCCTTTTCTTCCTCTCTATATTAGGCCGTTTCTTCCTCTCTATATTAAGAGAGAAATATCAAGGTTTTTGCAATAAGAATCGTCTTAGTTTTTGTCTTTTTGTCTACAAAAGTGAGGCCAAGCATATTCATATTTGAAAACCAACAAATTTGAAATTTGTAGGCAATCGTGAGTGTCTTTTACAGATTTGTGGTGTTCACAGCTGTTTTGATGGATTTTCTAAAAACATCCGGCAATAACGAAAAAAAATAGGAGCGGAATCGAATCTAGGAGAGAATGGTGGTTGGTAAGTGCATCTCAATCTCTTTTCCATGGATAATTGGTATTATTGTAACGATAGATAATTTTAGCAATTTCATATTTGTTGATTTGATCAAATGTGGAATTTAATTATATTTTTGTGATTAGTATTTAGTAGTATGTTTATACGTCATCTAATTTATAGGGTTGTATTAGTTTTTAGATAAAATGAAAAATAAAAAGAATTTAATTGTTTTTAATATATATTAATTTGTTTTTTACTTATTGATTTAAAAATATTGGTGAAATTATAGATCAATAAATTTTAATACCAATTATATTATAATTAAATAGTTGATAGAATATTATATAATAAAACTTGCCAATTATATAAGTAAATCGCTAATGAATATGAATATTTTTAGTACAATACTGGTAACAAGAATTCAAATCTTAAAATAAGTAAACACACTTAAATAATATTTTAAGTAAATAAATAATCATCAATATACTCTTTTATAAAATACAAAATAATAAATAAAATAATTAATTTTTTAATGTAATCTTAAAACTACATGTAATATTTATAATTAAATATCATAGTACTTAAAAAAAAGCTATTATTTAATTTCATATTACATATAATAATTGCGTAAAAGATCCTTATCAAAGAGTAAAAATAAATTATGCATCAATTCATAACAGCGAGACTAGTAAACCATGACTTTGAACTTAAATTATCAATAATATTTTTACTGATGCATCAATTCATAACAGCGAGACTTGGAAACCATGAGTTTGAACTTGAATTATCAATAATATTTTTCCTTTTCGTGGAAAGTATGGGGAAAGTGGGGAAACCTTCGGCTCAATTTTAAGGTACTGTTATCATTGTGAACATGGAATGTAGCAGCTTTATTGGAATCCGCTCTTTTCAAACGGCTGCACTCGTGAATTCTAATCTCCAGGTTCCTTTTTCTCAACCAGGAAGGGGGGATCATTTCCAAAGAGCTGCAGTGTGACAAGTCGACATATCGGAGGTTGATTAGATTCTCATAAGAAGATGGGATCATTTTCAAACGGCTGCAATACGACAAGTCAATATGTTGAAGATTCGTTAACTTCCAAAAGGACTCTGGAATGCTTTTGAATTTGGTGAACTTCAAGTCAATATGTTGAAGGCTCCTCAAGTTCGCAAAGGAGTCTGGAAACGCCTGCAACCGGGAACGGGTCAGGCGAAGATGTCGAAGTTCAGTCAACTTTCCAAAGTCATCTGGAAGCATCTGCAGATCGTAGCACTCATACAAGTTAATATGTTGGAGGTTCGTCAATCTACAAAGGCTATCTGGAAGCGACTTCAACTTTGAACAGCTCCTTAACTCCAGGTGTTTCAAGGACTGCAGATAACAGAACTCAGATGGAAAAGTTTCCAGCCGCAATGTTTGCAGAATTTTATCAGGTTCCAGGACAATCTTCTCGAGGTGTTTCAGCTTCCCTATAGACTTTGGAATCTTTAACCGCCCATCAGTAGCGATATGTAACTCTCTCAACTTTAGAGGTACCTGCAATGCTCCTTACATGTCAAAACTTTCGTTCACTGTGGCATATATATACGAAGACAGGATACTATAAACCAAGCAATTCTTGCAATTAAGGAAATTACAAACAACATTTTGTCAATAAGTTATATGACTGCGTACCTGAGATTCATTTTGCCAGAGTCTGTTCAATTTGCTCCCCTTTACACATAAAACTCTTAAATTTTTCATTGGAAACTTGCAAGGTAAGGAGGAGTACGGACAGTTTGACCAGCGGAGCCATATTAGTTGTGGTAACTGCCGGTCGCGGAATACTTTATCCACACAACCCTCAGCACTAAGCAGCTGCAACCTCCTTAGCTGCCAATCGCTCATATCAGCTACCGAAGGACTACACTGAGCAAAGTTTGTAATTCCACGCACCTAAATTGTTATCTGGAAACTGTTAGAAAAAATATTGAACCCTTGAAAAGTTTAAGAAATCAAAATTTGACAAACGGCCTCGCTATTTTGAAAATCTGTGTAATGCGTACCAGTGAATTTGGGGAAAGATTGACATCTTGGCGCCAAAGACGTCGCAAAGGTTCTTTCTCTGCTAGATATCTTCCCAGTTCTCTAAGATGGTCATGCATTTTTATACATTCTTTCCCATCCACCTCCAAGACAGGGTCCAACATGGTGCATTTCTTCCTATGGAGTTCCACGAGACACATATCATCTAGCTTCTGAAGACCTAGCCTCCCTGACAACTCGCATCCATTCCATATCCTGATGGCTGTATGCTTGTCTTCTCCTATGAAGAAACAGGCAATGTCTAAGAAAATATGCTTCTCGTCTTCTTCGAGGCTGTCGTAACTAATTTTCAGTGTGTTTCTTATATCCGCCGGAAGTATTTTGGATATTCTGAGCAATTGTGCTTCCCAGTTCTCAAGATCCTTTTTGCCATAAAGAAGCGCCCCGATGACCTTAAGAGATAATGGCAATCCATTGCAGGCCTTCAAAAACTTATCAACCAATTCCCCAAATATTGCAACGGGATGAGGTTGGTGGAAAGCGTGCCAGCAGAAGAGCTCTTTGGAGTGCTGTCGATTGAGGCCCTGTAGCTTATAAATAGATAATTCTTCAATTCCCCAGCTTGTAAGTACGTCCTTATGGCGAGAGGTGACTAGAATTAAGCTCTTGGAATCAAGAACATCTCTAGCGGGTAAAAGCAATGCATCCAGCTGGTCGTTATTATCGACATCATCTAGAATGATAAAAGCCCGAGAAGAAGAGAGATGCTTCCTAAGCTTCTCTATACCTTCAGCAGTGTTCTTTATTTGCTTAGAAAATGGAGTCAAATCATGAAGAAGTGTACTCTGCAATGACTTTAAAGAACTTGCTCTCACATCAAATAGAAAACAAGAACAAGGGTACTTTGATCTCTCACGGTTGAAGAATTGTTTTGCGAGAGTGGTTTTGCCAATCCCGCCAAGTCCCACAATTCCTACAACCCTTGCCTTCACATCTTTGTGATGCTGCAAAGACACTTTTTCTTCAAAATCTTTTAACTTGTCATCAAGTCCAGTAGGATATTTGGAGACATCCAGGGGTGTTTTTGAAACTATTTCCAGCACTCGTTCCGAGACATCAACCAGCAGCTGCCCCTCGTCACTGAATGATATGATATCGATAATAAAATTACTGGTGTGAAAAGCGTAGATATAATACGATATACCTTTGATTCTAATAAAGAAAACAAAGACGAACAATCAGGATAGTTAGAGGTCTCACCAGCCATTATATTCTTCGAGCTCGAAACCACTTATATCCGCAACCTCGGAAAGAGCCTGCCTCCATTTTTCAATAGTACCCAAATCATATCGCAGCTTATTTTGACGAGTATGAGAGTCATATGTTTCCTTTTCTTCTAGAGTACGCAGGCCTCGAGCATACACTCCATTGCCTCCTTTCGGCCGCCGAAGTTCTGAAGGCTTGACATGATAGAAGACGGGAATAATGGTTGACCCCGACTCCTGTTTCGACTTGAGCATGAGCAGCAGCTCATCCAGACACCAATGGGACTCGCAATAATTGGTGGAGAAAATAGCTACGTGGACGGTGGCGGTTCCAATAGCACCTTTTATCTGAGGAGTTAAATTATCTCCCTTTTGCAACTCTTCCTGGTCCAGGAAAACTCGCAATCGGTGTAAGTCGAGGCGATGGTAAAGATGGCTGGCAAAGGTTTTCTTGACATCCGGGCCTCTGTGATTGATGAACACATCATATTGATAGCCGTTGTGACTATCTGATGTGCAGGTGGGGGCTGAAAGAGAGGAAGATGCCATCGCAAGCAAAATAAGAAGCAATGCGGGAGATTGGACCACTTTAATTATGTGGAATCCTCTACGCCCCTTTTATGTTTTCTTTAGCTAATTGGGAAAATAAGAGAGCCGTGTCGACTCAGGACTCGCACCTAATCTAAGGTCGTGTCCGCTCAGGACTCGTGCTTAATCTAGGGTTTGTCAGCAATGATAACATTCGCCAAGATAGGGATATAGCACAGGGTTTTGTGAGAATCCAAATTAATATTAATAATTGAAGTTATAAAACAAAACCCTTAAAAAGTATGATCGTAGAAGTTCTCGAATTACTTCTATGGCATCACACGAAACAAGAAATCCAGTTTCAAGTTCAGAACCCCCTGTTAGCCATGAAACTTGTATTCTTATCCGGTGTTGAAAATGGAAACACTAATGTTGTATAGGACCTGCAACCCATTCATAATAGTTAAGCACGGTTGCAAACAAGAAACGAGAATAATAAGAAATCATAAGATTGAACGAAACAAAGAAAACCATAATTTATACAGATGTGAGTGTATCAAGCTCTGCTTGGAAATGATATGCATCCTAGTGAAAAACTTACAAGTATAATGAGGCCAAGTGTCCAGAGAATTGAAGCAGGTCCATTGATACATTGAAACCCTTAGAGCAGCGCTCTACTGAACCTGAAAAGCTAAATGAAATTCGAATGAGAACTAGGGTACTCGGGTATCACGGTTAGGTTTTATCCAAAGCTATCTTAGCCCTTCGATTTCACAAATTCAATCCCCGTCATTGAATATGTCAAGTACAAAGGACACATGAAAATCACATGGGAAGAGGTTGCGTGGTTCATCAGGAGAACGACAAGTATATGGTCGACGAGGCCGTGTGGTCCATCACGAGAATGACAAGCATATAGTCGTAGGCCACGAGATTCATTTATCCCACATGAACGACATTGCGTGTAAATTTTTTTATATAAAGGTGCAGTCTGAATGGTCATTGTTGTACCTGAAGTTTATACGATTCCCAAATCTGTAACCATTACAAATAAGACGCAAATATAAACCTTATAATTGGATTCTACTTTTCAACCAAACAGACCGCGAGGACTTTAACCCATGGAACCAAACAGATTATCACGGGACTAAGCACTTATGTGGAATGTATACTTTTCTTGCGGCATCATATCAGGATCTACCCACTTCGTATGGATAGGAGTCACACTAGAGGCCATAATGTGAACCCAAATATGAATGTGCCAGGAAATCACAATGTGTTTTATTTCTAATTCGAAAAATGATCAAAAAATTATATTTGTCGTCATCATGACTTGTGATTGTTTTATCAGGGTGACCCTTGACTTTCTCTTGCGATAAAAAAATCCAATGCTGTAGTCTCGTTAATGTGTAGTCCAGTGTATGCCATGAGTTGGATAATATATTTGGATAAATCTCACGGTTGATATACATTGTCGTTTCACATTAACAAGGTTATTGGATTTATTCATATTAATAAGTTATTAATAGGTTATAATATTGGATTTATTGATCGTTTATATTTTTAGGTATAGTTTGTTTTTTATAATATTGTCAAAGCAAAGATAAATAGTATAGAGAATACTAAAGTAATTACAAAGAGACAAAATATATAACTAGAAAGGAGAATCACTTATATCGAAATTGATTTTTTTACTTTCTTTCTAAAAACCTGGACCAAATCTTTCAAAAACAATTTAATATTAAACGCAAATTAACTCATAAACTCATTTCAACACACTGAGAAGAAACATTATTATTCAATATCTTTATTCCAAACTCATGAACTCATTTCCATACAAAGAAAAAACATTATTATTCATTATCTTTATTCCAAATTGGTGAGAGACTTCGATATTTTATTTGCCATAGAGCTCAACCCATGGAACCAAAGAGACTATCATGGGATTATGCATTAATATAACTAGATCCTGTTCTACCGGCTTCATACCAAGATCAACCCACTTCATATGGACAGAAGTCGCACCATGACCACAATGTGAACCCAAAAATACGACAGTGAGCCCGAATATTACTGTGGCATGAAATAAAAATGTTAGAATATATTATTGGATCGAAATAGTATTTTAAATGTGCAATGTGTCAATAAAAAATCCTTTTTAAGAAGTAAAAGTAAAATTTATATTTTTTCAAATAATTTTATAAATATTATTTTTGATATTTAAAAACTCAGCAATCTTTTCAAACTTTTTAATAACTTCTTATTAAATCCATCTTTTTAATTACATATTTAGCACATCCAAGGTTATTGTTTACGATAGTTTTATAATCTTTGAACACACGTTTCATATGAGAGGTTATTGAGTTTTATAATCTTTGAACACACGTTTCATATGAGTAAGTTAATGATGATATTTATGGTTATTGATTTTTTTTCATTTTAAAGTTTATTTTTAATAAATTAATAATTTTAAAATATGTTGGATATGAGAGGTTACTGTTTACGATAGTTTTATAATCTTTGAACAATCAGTTCTATGAGTAGTTATTATGATGTATATCGTTTGATGTGGTTATGAATTTTTTCATTTTCTCTAAGTTATTTTTAATATAAATTTAATAATTTCTAAAATGATTGTTGGATTGAGAGATCTGATTTCTCCATTAGTTTGGAAAGTGAGTAAGTGTTTGGGTTTGTTGATAACAAAATGAGGCCTGGAAAAGAATTCATACTAAATCAAAGCAAGAACGACAAGTCGGTGATGGAATACGCATAAAAAATGTAGGTTTATCAACTACACATGCAATATATTAACATTTTCTCAATACATTTTTGGTAATAAATTTCGAGTTAGTTTATGGATTTTTTTTCTCCTTTTTCTCTTTTGTACATCAATCTAGCTTACATAACTATCCAAATCTATAGAAGTTGGGGCAATAGCCTCATTATGGATAGAAAGTTCCATTGTCATTAGTTCAACCATGTTTTCCATTTCTTTTTCACTATTTGGGTTATCAAACTCATAGGTATATTTTTGCCCACTTTTTGCAAACATGATTATTGCTAGAGCCCCTCCATTTGCATTTGTCGGACAAGTATCCTCAAAGGAGGGATGAGGAGGAGCCACTAGAGTCTATTCTAATTCTGGTGGAACTTATTTGTCAAAAAAAGTCTTATGTTATTGCAAGTTGTCCTTTTGATCAACAATGTTTTTTGAACTTTTTCTTTGCTTCAGGCTCCTCCAACTGCAACTAACTTTCCTCAGCTCTTGGGAATCAACAACCCCTTTTGGTGAATTGTCCAAGCAAACCAAATTTTTGTGACACTCCGTGGTATTGTAATTTGGTGATATTTACATCCTTTGAGAAGGGAGCCAAGCTAGAGAGGTGGGGCTACCCATTTGTTGTAAACTTGACTTTTATAAAAGAATTGAAGGATGGAACTTTTCAATTCAGGGTGTCACCAATCAATTGCCGAGAGCCTTCTTATTAAGGACTGAGATTTGTCATCATTAGGAGGAGTTCTAGAGTTTCTTGTTATCATTATCTTAGAGCCATCCTTTTGGAGGCAAAACAAAATATTGTCTTGGGAAGACAAGATCAATATCATTGAAGGACAAAACTCTCCTTATCTTAGGTCGCGAAGCATCAACAATTGAAGCAGGAGGACAGACTGTTATAATAGAGGTTCTGGAATTCGAAGAACATGATGTGATCTCTCTTGTGAATTGATATCAGGAGCGTGGTAGGCCCTGTAGTCAAATACATTGGTAATACTAGCAGTCTGTGTATATAAGTATAACAATTCCAACATTTCATCCTTGGCGGTCTTTTTTTGGTGAAGGCATTGATTAATATAATTTATTCATTCTTGGGAGCAGTGTTTGTGAGATTCACATGATATGTTCAATGAAAATGATCAGAATTAATATAGTATTAGAGTTCATAAAAACTCTAATATATTCCTTTGATCATGACATAGTCAAAATCAACAAACCACTCTTGTTGACATTCGAACATGTCTCCAGCATACATAGGAAATGGTACAATTTTTGGAGCTTGAATCTCAAGTTCAACAAGAAGAATTACAACATTGGAGTCATCATTCTGAACATGTTTATGTTCAGAAGACTGAGACATACTCCCATCAGCAACAAGAATATAAAGTTGAGGTTGATTCACATTCAATGCTTTGTTCAAGAGAAGATTTGCGTGCAGATGCAGAAGTTCAGTTTGCACTTCCCAAGCCCATCATTAGACCTTGGGAAGAGCTTGTCAATAACAAGCATAGAACTGGTCTTAGATATGACAAGGATGTTCCTTTCATATTCCAGATTACTCAAAGCCCATCCAGTTTCAAAGTGTTGGATTCCTTCATGACAATTCACCTTCACTTGTTCCATATTTCGCTCCTCTCCACAATAGTGACAAACCAATGTTAAATGCCAACATTGTGACCAAATTGGCCATGTGAAAGATCATTGTTTTGATCTTCATCCATGTGAGGACTGTCATAAAACCACTCATTTTTCAAATAGATCCTTCAGAAACAAGCCTCTTGCAAGAACAAAGATTCATCTTGGATGGATCGCTTTTTGGCAATGGTCTTCAACAGCCAAGAAGATATTTCAGTCATATGTTAGAATTTATTCTAGAATATTAAAAGGTCTCACAGTTGAGTTTTCTCCAACATCTCACCTTGTATCTGACAACAGGGGGAAGTGATGGTCATCTAGAAGCTTCAAAGTCACATCAAGCGAGCCTGAGCCACAACCTTTCATATCAGATTCAGAGTTGTAGCCAGAGACAAAGATGCCCCTGAGCATTCCTTCAGTTGGTGATGCCTCTTCAAAGAATTGGGGACACTTCCTCTAGTAGAAGACTTCAACTTCTTGCTAGTTTTGGAAGAGTTCTAGGAATTACATTAAGCATTCCAGAGTTGGTGGTCATCCTTAAACCACTACAGGTTGTAGACCTCCCTTTCTCAGGTTGAAGGTCTCCCTCTCCAAAGCATTAGGGACACTTCCTCTTGCAGAAGATTTCAGCTTCTTGCCAGACTTGGAAGAGTTTCGGGAACTACACTAAGCATTCCAGTGTTGGCGGTCATCCGTAAACCACTCCCTTTATACCAAGATTTCAGAGAGCACATTCAGCCTAGTGTTGCCGTGCATTTTTTCACATTTTGTATTATAGCTCTCTTCTTGGACTCATACATACCCCTTCAGATTAAGGGGGGGAATGTTGGACACCTAATCCTCTATGGGTTGGTGTGGAATGTGAACAACCATTGGAGTCTAAGAGACGACTTGGAATATGAATCGAAGGGTCACACAAATGTACTATAAATGTATATCATGTCAATAATATATGCAATCTAATGCTTATCTTCCACATTGGTTGTTTACATTCCATATGAGTTTAACAAAAATATTGGGAATGTGCAATCAATCACCTCAATATAATTTTTTCATGTAGTTAAGGTCACTAGTGCAAAATGGCTGATAGTTTGCTTCCAAGTTATTATACGCTATGTGTCTCTATCTCTTGGCGCTTGCCTACAATGCAATGTGAGATTCATTTATCGTTGCTTATTTAATTACCAAAGTATAGTTCCTCTTCGAGTTTTCTTTCGTGAGACTTTTTGGAAGCTTTTCCGATGGGTTTTCTGGTTTAATTTCTCTAAAATCCAATAGGAATTTATTGAAACTTTTTTAATTGAAATAACAAGCTTGATGGGTAACCCTACACAATCAAAGTGCCCTAAGGGTCTTTTAGGGTGCTTAATCCATATATAATAAAAACAACAATTTAAATAACACAATTCAATATTTCACCTCAATTTTTTTCGCCAAACTCCAACTCCGTAAAGTCCAAAAAAATCACACTAAAAACCACTACGTTTATCTTCTCCATTATAAATTGAATTAAAAGCGAGGCAGAGTTTTATTCGAAAATAAAGCGGTAGCAAGAAATGTATGGGCAGTTTCTTCGTGGTTTCTCTTCTCCATTATCGTTTATTTAATTATTACATAAATTGAATTAAAAGCAGGGCAGAGTTTTATTTGGAAAGAAAGCGGTAGCCAGAAATGAATGGGCAGTTTCTTCGTGGGTACCTGCATTTACTGATGATTGGTTTAGCCACAGAGACGGCCCCACATCACGCGTTTAGTCTCTTTCTTGGGAAAGACGATTCTATTTCGCTTCGCAGTTGTCTATAATGCGACTTTTTGAAAGCCTTTCAGGTGGGTTTTTCCGGTCATAATCCGGCAGCAATTTATTGGAATCACAGTTTTGATAGCTAGTTTCTGCACAATCAAAGCGTCCCAGGGGTTTTTCAGGGTGCTGAATCCAAATATGCAATTAAAAAACCATTTTAACTGCAACAAATCAAGATTTAACCTCAATTTATCCGCCGGATTCCGTCACCGGAATCTCCAAAAAGTCGCATTATAGACAACTCCTTTGGCTTCTTTTGATTTTACTTCAACGAAACAACTTTCCTTTTTCTTTTTCTTTTGCTTTCATTTCATTGGGTACCGCTTGCCGACAAGTATATTCCTCTCCCAGTTTTTTTCTTTTGCTTTCATTTCATTGGGTGCCGCTTGCCGACAAGTATATTCCACCTAACTTCTCTCCCAGTTTTTTTCTTTTGCTTTCATTTCATTGGGTACCGCTTGCCGACAAGTATATCCCAGTTGTTTTTAAATCAAAGGAAGAATATTTTTCGGATGACTTTGGCAAACAAAACTAATACATCTCGAAATAAAAGAATAAAGTGGGTGTGCGTGCGCCACGATAAAACGACCACTAACAACTACATTTTATTGAAACATATTTTATCTCGAATAAAGTGGATATGCGTGGACCAAGACAAAACGAACACTAACAACTACATTTTATTGAAATATATTTTATCTCATATTCTAAATATTAATATCCATTTACTGTTAAAGTTATAAAATTATATTAAAAATTAATTGAATATGGGGTTTCGGTTTAATATTTTTTAATTTAATTGGTGATTGGTTTTTTTATTTTTTATTTTGATATATGAAATAAAAAAAAAAAAAATAGATTTTATGTAATTAATCAGAATATCATGTTAATAGAAGTTTTTTCCCCATTGTTTATAAAGAGAGGTACATCGGGGTTTGTTTATGTTGAATTGTGGGTTAATTTTTAATTAGATATGAGATGATTTTTGGCAAGAAAATGTTTTTGTTATAAAATAATTACAATATTTATATATTATAAGTGTAATTAATTTAATAGTGGATATTTTTTAAAGAGATATTGTGAGATATTTTGAATAATTTTATTTTTGACATAGAGGGAACACGAAATTTGAGTGATAAGGATATTCCCACATCAAATGATGAACCATTATATTCATACATCAAACAATCAACCATTATGTTAGTTATATTGTATAATATAAAACAATATGTATTTAATTAAAAATTTTATCACAGGTTTAAACCTGGTTATTAACTTGTCCAAATTCACTCAAAGATTTTTTTTACAAGTTACATTTAGTCATTTTTACCAACATCTAAAACAATGATATTTTCAATATCATATCTTTTTTGGAGGTTGCAATTATAATGTTTTACAATCATGACTTTAAAAACCCGTAATATGTTAACAAAGGTTGTAAAATCAACCCAAAATAAAAAAGTGGTGTTGCTATAGATGTTTTTTTATTTTTATTTTTATTTCAATAATAACATTTATGAAAGTCAGTAGTGGAGATTACTACCATGGATTATTTATTGGATAGGCTATACACACCCAAGGCCATTAAAATCCACATGAAACAAAGCAAAGTGGATTTCCGACTAATATCATTATAACTAAAATCTTAAATTTAAGGACTGAATTGAAAAGTAGTGTTAATAATGACGCTTTTTTATTTTTAATTATATAAATTGTTTGAAATGAAGCCTTAATGTTCAATATAATTGCAATCAAAATCTACAACCTCTAACTCAATCTTAAATTCAACCACTGAATTGAAAAGTAGAGTTATTAATGACATCATTTTTATTTTTAATTATATGAATTGTTTGAAATGAGGCCTTAATATTTAGTATAATTGCAATCAAAGTCTGCAACCCCTAACTCAAATAGTGATGGTACTATGACTATCTTTTTCTTTAGGTTAAAATTATAATTGGTTTGAAATTATAACTTTAATAACAAATATTTTTGTAACCAAAATCTTAAAATCAATTGGTAATAAAAAATTATGTATTATCAATAATATTTATTTTTTCTACTAATGTTACAAATATAATTAATAATAATAATAAATGTGAAATAGCCTTAAATAAAATTATACATTTTTTGTTTGTTTGTCAAGTCATCTATGTTTAGCGAGGCTTGACCTGTGGCTTGAGAAACCCCAACCCAAGGGCATCTAAGCCGTCAAAATCACATGAAGATTGCACCTAACCTGGGCCACACCAGCCCTAAGTTGACTGGGTTTTAGTGTGTCTCCTCCCCCTAGCACAGACACAACAACCTCTGTGAGGTTTTGTCTTGGGTCACCTTGCTGACGACGCCCATCCTCAACCAGTTGTGCTAGTGAAACTTGACTTAAATAAAAATATACATTAAAAAGAAAAAAATTTATTAACAATAATAATAGTAATTTAATTTTAAGGTTTATGGACGTGTACATATTCTAAATAATACCAATAGTATTTTGAAAAATATGATATTAAACATTGCCCCATCTACTTTGTTCATTTTTCATACTCACTCAAAATATTAAATAGCTTTTAAAAAAATATAATATAAATTTGTAGAAAGGTAAACTCTTTTGTTTGTTAGTTTGTTTGTGACTTATGAGGCTAGCTTTTGGATAAGAAACTACAATCGAGAAGTAGCTAAGCTATTAAAATCACCAACGATCACACTCATCTTAGAACACACTAATCTTTAACATGGTTGAATTTTTTGTAACCTAGAACCTTTGCACAATGAGTGCCTTAACAAGACACCATGTAGTTGACTATTCCAAATTTCATAGCCCTTAAAAAGATTCAAATTAGAAACATTAATTAAAAAAAATAAATTATTTAATTAAAAGAATAAATCAATATTATTAGTCGTGATAACTTTAACATTGACTTTCCATTAAAATAAATGATTTAATTTTTCAAATTTTATGAGTACCTTATTTTAATGACCTCTTGACAAAAAATACTCATTACTTGGGTACTTAGTCATATTAATTTTGACTATTCATCATCTATTTTCTAAATCACCCACAAGGACTAAGTCGACATATAACACTTGCTTAAAAAGAAACTACCTATAAAGAAATTAAACAAAGTTAGTATTGACAACAAATTAGTTATGTTTTTTTATGTAAATTGTAATTAGGCGGTTGCATACTGAATAGTCGGTTATGTAACGATAAATGTAACGATAGGCATGATATAAAACTAATGTACTACACATGAAATAAAGATAGCGGAGAATCATAATTGGATCATCCATTCAGTTCAAAATTCAGTTTTCAAATCTTGGCGAGGGTTTCTTGTTTTTCCTTGCTGTTTCTTTTGTTATTTCCTTTGACTATTTCTACAATTGGTATCAATGCCCCAAGGGCGGTGAACCTGGGCATGAAAGAAAACGGATGCTGCGTGAAAGGCGTGAGAAACTATGGCTGTGCGTGCGTGAGAAGAGCAGACTGCCGTGAGAACTTGTGGCGTGGTGCAAACTTGGCTGTGGCTGTGCGTGCATGAGAAGAGCAGACTGCCTGTGCGTTTAAACTATGGCTGTGCTCTGCGTGAAGAAGACTGTGATCCTGTGTGGCTTGGAGCGTGACGGAGTGGAGGCTGTGCTGGCTGAAGGCTGCTGTCTGCCTGTTGCCTGTGCGTGCTGCGGGCTGAGCGTAAAAGGGCTGTGTGTGTGGCTGTTGGGCTGTAAGCCGTCTGTTGGGCAATAAGCCGTGAGAAGAGTGCGTGGTGCTGTGGCTGCCGTGGCTGGAGCGTAAGCCGTGAGAAGAGCGCTAGAGCAGGCTGGAGTGTGGCTATGTGGGCTGAGGAGCCTGTCTGTGCGTTGGAAAGAAGAACCGTTTTTTAAGAAGCTGCCACCGATTGTCTGTGCATGAAATCGAGGAGGGGTGCCTGCTTGCGTGCTGCCTTATAAAACCAGAAAGGAAGTGTGCGCTGAAGAATACTCTGCCTTCTGCTGCCAGAGCCTGATTCGGGTATTTTATTGTTTTTTTTTCTCAGAATTTTTTTCTAGAAAGCAGTCAGGAAACAAGAACAGTTGTTTTTGTCTCAGAAATTTTTTCCAGAAAGCAGTCAGGAAACAAGAACAGTTTTTTTTTGTCTCAGAAATTTTTTCCAGAAAGCTGTTTTATCTCAGAATTTTTTTTAAAAGCTGTGAAAGTAAAGGAATGTGTGAGTGAAATAAGAAGGAAAAGAAGACATTTTTTTTATTGAAGAAAAGAAAAAAAATTTCAGGGTTCTTTCTATTTGGAGAAATAAGGAGATATACACCTTAGTTTTCTTTTAAAGGAATATAAAACCCTAGAAAGTCTGAAACCCTAGGAAAGAAAAATGGCCAAGATGTCGAATGC
>APFE030079861.1:33583-75666 GCA_000404065.3 Pinus taeda
TTGGAATATGGTGGGTCTTCGATCCCACATTAGAGTCTATGAAATCATGATTAACATTTCTTTTGTTTGCATCATGAGTTTCCTTTACTACCTTTTCACCATTAGTAAGTATTTCTTGTAAAAAATTTGTCAAATCTGTCTTCAAATCTGCCATGTCTCTCTTCAAATCTATCTTCCAGTCATCCATCTTAGCTTCCATGCTCTTTATCTTAGATTCCACGCCATTTATCTTAGCTTCTGTTAGCTTTTGTGAGATTGACATATGTTGCACTTGTTCTTGTAATTTTGATATATTATGTAGCATTTCTTCCTCTTCTTCATGAGTCATGCTAGAGCTTTTAGGTTGCTTACTAGGTGTTTGCATTTTCTTTTCTCAGGGCATGAGTTACCGATACTATGCCCTTTGAATTCCTTCAAAATAATTTTTCAAACCAAGCTTAAGCAAGAATTTAAAAAAAATCTATACACCTGTTTTTACTTTGTAGGAGTTTGATATTGCCTCTGATGTATCTTTGTAATTTTATATCATCAAATTTTGAAATTGTGACTTACAGTAGCCCTCTGTGTCCTCTTTCCAATTCCACCAGTCTTATCCAAATTGGATTCACTAAGGAAGAGTTATGCCAAATCTCCTACACTGACCTGATTATTGACTAGTTCAGTAGAGCGAACTTGTACGACATCCCACGTGTCCTTGTTTCGACCTTTGGCTCCAAAAAATATATACAAGAAACTACAGTCCGTCCTCTTTCTGTACCTACTTACAAAATTTCAATCTGATGCTCAGAGAGAAAGTTATGATGATTTTCCCAAGTCACTTGTTTGGAATATAATTCAGGAGTTTGCAAAAAGACCAATTTACTGAGATCATATCTCTGAAAATATAGAGCGAAAAGATCTGAAATTCGGACCCGAGGTTTAGTGCGATTTCATATCAAATGGGTTTTTTTTTCTTCTTCTGAAACATTGCAGAAAAAAGTTATAGTGAAAATACCACGATGACCTATTTGGAGTAGCGAAACCCTAGAATCCAAAAGCTTTGATGCCAAATGTTATGAAACCAGCTCACAAAAAGATAGAAAAGATAAATCAATGCCTTAGAATTCAGCCTCTTTGAGGGTTAACCTCCTTTACATTACACAAATGAATTATTCCTTGATGATTCAAATGACAAAACCTCCTTTCTATATATAGGAGTCTGAGTCACAATATAACCCAGCCGACCTAACAATAAATAATATAAAGGCACAAAAATAACAATAGAGGGATTCTACGGGGCACAGTAATAAAAATATGGGGACAATAGGGGCACAACAATATTAATAAGGGATACAAATAGAATATTAATGGGGTAATCACTAGTATTATAGGGACCTAACATAAATCTATTTGTTATATGGTTCTATTGTTTGATAATTGAATAGTTGAATACTATTATCAGCTATGTTGGTAAACAACCATAGTAGTCATCTTTCTCAATGAAGCACAAATTGTTGTTTTTAATTTCTTTTATTTTCTATGTTGATTATGATATTATAGGAAAAGAATCTCAAAAGGATCCCAATTTAACAATTTTTCTTTCATGTCATAGTCTTGTAAATAAAGTAACAAATTTTGCATAGTCTTGTAAACAAAGTAAAACTAACAAATTCGCTTAATTACAAAATATTATTCGTTGTGTTTGATTAATTTTTTGCAACATGTGAGGTAATATATGATGTTTCTTGGTAATGTATATATATTTCAATGATAATGGTACGTTCTTGTTAATTGTGATTTCGTTTTAAGTGTTGTTACTATTTATGTGAATTCTTAATTAAGAAATTTGAATCAATTCAACTTCCAATACTTATAAATTTCAAATGATAAAAAAATATAGTTACAACAGTTAAAACATATTTAGGGAAAGAAGTAACAAAAAGGCATGGAAGATAAGCCATTTGTAGCTATCTAAATTCCTAGCAAGTCCCCAATTTTTAATATTGTATCTTACTCCTTTTTCATATTTGTATATTTCAAAATTGCATGTTTATTTGTGTTGAACTATCTTATAGGAATCATGAAGTTGTGATTTAACATCAAATAACTTAATACATGAATTTAAATTTGATACGCACACCTACTTTGGTATAATATTTCTAAAATTGTAAATTAATTATGAATAATTAATAGGTGGATGGTAAGAATTTAAATTCTATGGAATACCCACACAATTTTATTAGTAGTAGTGTTGGATGGGCTAGTTGAATTATTCGACTAGCGTTATCTGGTCAACACATTTGACTGAGGTTTGATCTATATTGTAACTCAGTCAAACCCTTTTCGAGTTAGCTACCAAGTTAGTTATTTGGTATAGTTTTTGTAACTATCGAAAGGAAGTAGAAATATTCATGTACCTTACACTATGAGGAGGTTGTTGGATGCTAATATATATAATATAGGGATTCTTTTGTTGGATCTCCACTACTCATGTTATCCCTTTTCTCCTTTTCTCATCAAGTAAATTGTTGTATGAGATTTCTTGGTGTACAAATTGTTTGTAACTAGTACATGTTGTTCCCTAGATCACAACATTGGGTCCATTTCTATTAGTTTCTACACCCAGGTACATCAAATATGTTTATATATATGATGAGTTTGGAAGAGATACAAGAGTGGTGGTAGAAAAAATTAATAATTACTTGAATAACTATTCTATAATAAATTGATTATTGTTGGCAACATCAAGGCCACACTTCTTTATAGAAACCCATGAAAATTTCGTTGAATTGATCCCCTAAAAAATAAATAAGCACAAAAACCATCCATATAATTTGTCATCACAACATTGGTCTATGATTGATGAAGAAATTAACAAACTAGGGATGGAACAATTTGTAGGAGTTGGTCAAAAAAATATTTGACTATTTTTACAAGGAGTAAGCAATCGAAGAACACACTTCAATCAAAAAAATCAAGGAACATCTTCATGATGATTTCCATGAGGGATTTTTATTCTCTATGCCTACCTTGATACACAAATTTCTCTTTGATAAGGAAGTTGGACATATCATCAAGTACAAAGTCCCTTTAGGACCATTACCAAAGTCTGACCACAACAAGTGCCAAATCAACCAAGAAAAAATTATTGATGCTCGTTATGATGACACCAAAGAAGCGTTGGAGTACTTTTTGAGTAAATGAAGATGTTTATCAAAAAATACGTTGTTGACCAAGAATAACTCAGGGTCAGTGATGTGGGTGTAGACATTCATAAGATAAATTGGAAAAAAAATAAAATAAGAAAGAGATGAAAGAAGGAAATTGAATTCACAGAGCTGACATGAGAGGATGATGGTTGGTTGGAAGAATACGCTGATATTCTATCAACGAGGATTTTGAGAGAAAAATTCAAAAATATATGTCGTATTTAAAAAAAATGATTTAAAATTTATAAAATTGAACGAGACAAAATACGGAACAAACAACACAAGGTTCACGGGGAAAAATGCATCCAACATTTAAATCAAAAGAAAATTCCAAAGTGACAAATCATGGATCCATGGGACTCATATAAGGATGTATTCTGTTCCTACATTGGAAAGGTGAAGACCCATAGGCTCCAACGAAAACTAATAGTATATAATTAAGCCTTACTCTAAAAGGAAACATAGACAATATGAAATTTGATGACTTTGGACCAACCATACCATGATCTCCTATAGAAAATATAACAAGTCCCAATGTAATATAAACTTCCTAGATTAGAGGCTTTATATCAACACAGAACCTTCCTTAGTTTTTCATAGAAGAGATGACCAAGGAAACCTAAAAGATCATCTCTTAATAAGAATCCTTGCACCCAAGTAGACTTGGGTAAATAATTAGGAAAATGATGACATACTTCTCCATATTAGAGATATCAGGAACACAAACCCCTATTCAAATAAGTAACTACTGAAGAACATGAATCAAGGTGTGATGCAAGGATAATTTCCTATTGAAATAAGTAACTACTGAAGAACATGAATCAAGGTGTGATCATGATGATGAGCCTTCATATCTTGATACAAACTAATTTAGCTAATATTTATAAAACACGTGCCAACATCTTTGAGTGTTGAATTCAAAAGTTGAAATTGCGACGTTGTAGTAAAAAATAACAAAATTTGATTGTCAAAGGAGAAACCAACTTGCTAGAAAAATGAGTGTAATCGATGCAACCAGGGACTCCAATTTAATTACCTTTATTCCAAGATAAGTCAACATAAGATCCTCTATAAAATGAAATAGTGGGATTAATTAAAATCCCCCTTTACAAATGCTATGAAGACCCTAGAAAACACTTTTTATTTTTCAAAATATTCTACGATGCCATTGATGTCAAGGATTAAGAAAAATAAATAGTTGAATTTATAGGAGCCCTCAGAAAAAGATTCCTTAGTTGATTTTCGAATATCACGGGAAAACAAGCTAGAACCAAGAATGATATTACGAAAAGTTCCCTTGCCTTATTTAAAGTTCAATATCATTAAGAATCATGTAGCCCAATAACTTAAAAGAAGTTAACAAAAGGTCATCCCATACATCTCACAAATATTATGATAAAATATTTAAAGGCTTGTTAAGTCAAACTCCATTTGTGATTGATGAAGCTATCCTAATACAATGGTATATTGCTAGACTCTCATAATGAATTAGACGACCATTAATAATGCACAAAATTATATCATGGGAAGAATATTTGAAAAATTCTTGACACATTGAAATAGATGATGATTGGATGTTGACCTCCTCATTGATAGAAAAGAGAATCAAATAAAAATTTGAGTAATTACAACAATATCTCATGAATCCTACTTTGAAACATAATGAATTATGGTGCACCAACTATCGAAGTGAGTGACTCAAAAAGGATATTTGAAAATCATAAATCATATTGAACCAAACATTCAACATGTACAATCAAATATATATTGTAAAATTTTCCATGCCATGTTAAATCGTAGCATGAGAGAATGTTGATATAATTTAAAGAATGTGAAACCAAAGTGGTGTGCTATATGTTAGGAAGCCAACAACTCGACTAGCTAGGGGATCTAGCAACCCAATCCAGAAGGGAAAAAATATATCAGGAAAGAGGAAATGGATACCATGGCTACGAAGGATTTCAAGAAAATTGAAACAATCGAGACAAATTTAATGGGAGATTTGGATAAAACCAAGGTTGGTATTGAGGATGACTTTACTGCTATACTTGTTGGTGGGAGGGACACATTAGAATAAATTGTCCATTAAAATACAAAACCAACCCATGTTGGTACAACATTTATGGATTGGGTGATCACTCTTTGACAAACTACATAAAATCCTTGAAAAAATAATGAGTAAAAAAGGTATAAATTTTCTTCATTTTGTACCTAAACAAAAAGTCCTAAATTCAAAAAACTTGTAGGTCATGACTAGATATGGAGTGGGATAAGAAAGTAAACCAAGAACATAAGAAATAATCTGACCAACAAAAGTTGTTCATCGATATCCAAATCTACAACACCATGATGATCTAATGAGATAAGTTGTCAACTTTTTCATAAATGAAGCTCGAAAAAAATATTTACTAAAGATAATATTATGGAAGAATTTTTAGAACTACTAAAAGGAAAACAGTCAATTGGTCATCTAATTGAGCTCCTTTGTATACTTACAGAATCCAAATAAGATCATAAACTATGTAAGAACCTATGTCAAGTGTCATAGGACAAACATTTTGAATACTGTGATCTTCAAGTCAACCTTAATATAAGTAGACACATGATAGGACAAGTCATTATCCGCTTTGGGTCACAAGTAAATATTCTCCCTAGAGACACCTGGGTAAAGTTTGGAAGATCGACCCTTCAAAGGACAATCAACTACCTAAAAATAATAGGTAATATATTCTTGGAGCCCAATGGGAATCCAAACATCTATCGAATTTGAACTTATTGACTTAGTTGAAGGAATGTTAACTTATCCAATGTTGGTCAGATGCGCATGGGGTCAAATCATGAAAGTTGTTATTTCCCTAGAGAACGAGTGAGTAAGATTTACTGCAAATAATGGATAGATTGTGATCCCATTAGATCCACAAGAAAGAAAATGATGGATTGAAGAACTAGATGATGAGACGGAGACAAAACATTTAAATTAAGTTATTCAAGAGGATAAAGAAAATTTGGATCCCAATGCAACATGAAATATTCTTCTATGGTCCCTATTTTCCATTGGAAAAAACTAAGACACCGAAATTTATGAATGAAAAATTGGAAATTATGAATAAATGGCTAAGGAATGTTGGATAATTGAATCAATGGCAATCAAGAAAACCCAACCAAGATTCATAGTTAAATAAATTCTAATTGTGCATGAAAGAGAAGTAAGAGCATCCCCTACACTATTTCCAACCAACATGAAAAATGAATTTGGTACTAAAAAATTATTTAAATAAAAACATTACCCTTCAAATCACATTGAAGTGTCTAAATCTATATGTGAGAAAGGAAGAGTAGAAAGTCTTGTCAAAAATTTTATTGGAGAAAAAACAAGATGGTGGGATACCCATGCTCATCAAATTTAAATGTCAACAACTGTTGAGACATATTTTACGAACGATTTTTAGGGAGAGAAATTATTTGTAGTGGCCAACATTCCCAACTTTAACCCAAGAAGAGATCTTGTAGCCTATATTCAACAATTTGAAGTAGAATAAAATAGAATTGTCTATATAGATGAGAGATATTCACCACACATGTTTCTCAGTACTCTTAGTGATCTACCAAATAAGTGGCATAAAAGAAAATATCAAGGGGAAATTCTCTAGAAGAAATGAATTAAAGAATAAGTATATAAAATATTTTGAGTTTCATCATACTAAAAACGGATTAGTTGAAGAAACTAACTAAATTAGAGAATTTATTTCAAACAAAAGTATTGTACAAAAAACAAAAAAAGGAAAAATAAAAAGTGACTACCCACTGAATTCAACATGTAATCATATATCATGCCAACCATCATGCGAAAGAGAAACTTCTCGATTCAACATCTAAAATATCAACTTTCTGGTGAAGAGATTTTGTTGGAAATAGAATCATCCGGAGAATAAAAGATACATTATAATGATATTTGAAATATCAAAAGTTTTGGATGATAAACCTGAGAAACTAGATTTTCCATATCTGTATCATTAAGTGAAGTTTGGAGACCAGAGACTCAATGAGTCAAACACTGCTAAATGGATGCATGCTAAAATAAAAATAAAAGAATTTGACATCTCTAAATATGGTTCACCAAAAATAGGTTGAATATATGACTATTGGTATGGAAGGAATACTGAAAGAAGTGTAGAAAGATTCATTTATCTCTCAATATTAAAAATTTTCTACTTTCCAAACTAGTTGAAATACTACTAGGGCATGTGGTATGTAAGGAACGTAGGCAGATTCATTTGACTCTCAATATTAAAAAGGGTCTATTTTCCATAATTGGAATAATGTTGGGAATGTGGTATGTAAGGAATACTACTAAAAAGTGTAGACAGAGTCATTTGTCTATCAATATTAACAAGTGTTTGTTTAACACACCAATTGGAATATTATTAGGGCATCTGGTACATAAGAAATGAATCAAATCATATATGGAAAAAATTAAAGTGCTCCTTGACCTAAAGCCCCATATCAACCAAAAGCAGAACAAAATATTTCTGAAGCATGTAAGATACTATAAAAAAATCTATTAGACATCACTTCGATATAAAATTTCCAATCGATGAACTATTAAGAAAATATGTTCAATATATATGGAGCAAATACTTGCACATTGATTCATTTTAATCATGAGAAAAGAAATAGGTAGATGCACCAATTTTGAAATTTGCTTGCTAATCCAAAAAGTTCATGTATATGAGTGCATCTATTGTAGCAACCAGAGTAGTTTTAGCAACAACGTGACACTGAAAAAGTGAATCATCTAAACAATGCTAGTTAAAAACTAAAGAAAGTATAAAGAAACTATTCGACAATAGAATGGGAGGCATTAGCCATGTTATTTTCCTTTCAAAACTTCTACCACTATATTTTGGCCAATTAATTGATATTTTTCACTGATCAACATGCCTTAAAATACCTTGTTAATAAACCTATACAATAGGGGCGAATTTGTTAATGGTTTCTATTAGTTCAAGAATTTGAATTTGAAAAAATAGTATGACCACAAAAAAATCATGTCGAGCCTCACCACCTATCTCAACTCAACACAAGAGAAGAAATAATAGATATTCATGATAATTTATCTAATGCACATTTTTTTAGTCAAAGTTGCTCCCACAAAATTTGCAGAAATTATTTAATATTAACATACAGGAAAAGCCATGGGGGCTTCACTAGGGGAGAACTATCATACCATGGGCATTCATATTGGGGGATATATATTGAGGAAAAAATGACATAATATAGTGAGCATATAAAGGGTGATAAAGGTTTTCTATATTGACAGGTATAAAAAATGGAGCTCAAAGTTATGAAAAAAATATGAAAGTGTATAAAAAATCTTCATGAAAAAATGGATACCTATAATATCTAGTGAAAGTAGGGGTTTTTTAAATTGGGAAGGTGTATTGGGTTTGTATTGGTAGGGGGTTAAATAATGTGATTTTTAGCGGTATTTTCCAATATGTAGTCAAATTAACAGTATTTTTAGTATTCCATGAACACACATGATATGTCAGAGGTCCATTGAGTTAATGTGTCATGTCAGAAGCACTCAAATACCTTTATGATAAAAATACAAAAGAATTAACAATGAAAGAAACTCCTTTCACGCTAATTAGTGAACAATTATACAAGCTCGGATTGGATGAGATACTCCAACGATGCACTTTAAAATGTAAGAGGCAAGGTATAATTGAAGAAGCCCATAGGCTATCTACAAATAGACCTTTCCTAAGTGATACGTGAACGTGAAATATACTTCAAGTACGAATATGGTGCATTAAAGGAAATTTTTGCCTAAAAGTGGTCTCCTAGGGAAAAATATTAAAATAATAGTTAAAATAATAAAATAAGAGATGAATTTTGGAGGGAAAAGAAGAAAACTGCTTTTTTAATTGTATTTTTGGCTTATATCCTTATACGTTAACTCAAATTTCAAACGTATACACTCGTTGGATGTGGAATTAAATTCCACCTCGAATGAGTACCCATCACACATACTATTGGAAGACCTACATTGATAAAAATTGAAGATACATTCAAAAAGTGTGTTCATAAAAATTGAAGGTACATTCAAAAAGTGTGTTCATAAAAATTGAAGACACTTTTAAAAAATTCAAAAGTATGCTCAACGCACTTTTTAAATGTATCTTCAATTTTTATCAATGTGGGTGCTCTCAAAAGTATGCATAATTAGTACTTGTTGGATGTTGAACACATTTTTTAAATGTATCTTCAATTTTTATCAATGTGGGTATTCTCAAAATTATGCATAATTGGTACTCCTTGGATGTGGGATTTAATTTTGTATCCAACGAGTGTTTACACTTGAAATTTGAGTAAACCTATACGGAGAAAAGCCAAAAATACAATTTAAAAAAATAGATTTTCTTCTTTTCCCTTCAAATTTTTTATATATACCTCTTTTTAAATATAAAGGATTTTAATTGGTTTACATATTATGACACAAAAATTATATGAAAATTTCATGGGAACAGTTAGGCTAAAATTTCCTCTAATGACTAACATTATTTCAAGATTATCAAGTAGAAGTTCACAAATGCGACATATGTTAGAGAATGGATCAACCGCTCTAGAATAGCAAAATTCCACTACAAACAATTTACCCTACTCTTCCCTTTGATATTTGTGAGATTAAATTTGTCAAACTCTTTTCTCATATAGGCAAGAAAGATTGTGCCAAATATATAATTATTGCAATCAAATATCTAACAAACTGGGAAGAGGATCAACCGACTAAGACTTGTACTAAATAAGTAGCATCAAAATTAATATATAGAAACATTGTGATAATATGTGGATGTTATTTAACTCTTATTAGTGATCGGGGCACATATTTTGTTTAACAATACTATAATTAAAACATTACGATCAAAATTCATGATTGAACTTGATAGACAACAACATATCACCCACAGGAAAACATTCAGTTGAATCGTTCAACTGAAATTTGCATAAAGGGCTCACAAAAATATGTAGAATCAATAGAGATGATTGGGACGACAAAATTGCAATCGTTCTATGTGCATATAAAAATACTTAGATTTCCAATGTAATTTTTATCAAGGTACATTGAAGATATATTTTTCGAAATGGACTCAATCGTAGGCCACCATTGTAGTATTCAAGAGAATAAAGGAAACTATATTGCAAAGTATTTATTTAATTCCACTTGAACCTAATATCTCCAAATACTCATTGACAATCGAGGCATACGATCATAAAAGGATTGAGCATGCCCAAGGTTAGTTTTCCATATATTATTTGTTTCACTATGACATGCAAACTTTTTAGTTCAAGGGTGATGATGGGCCTCCAAATTATCTATTTTGATGGCACATTTTACATTTACATTCCATACATCCTTTCCCCTAGGACATAATTTTCATGGAAATTTCATCCTTTTAAAGGAAAAAGTGACTTTTGTTTGCCTAATTATATATAACTAACTTAATTTAATTTCAAATTTGACATACTCTCTATCTTAGACTGATTTATGTTTTTTTGCTTTTGCATGTGTTATATGTATGAAGGATAATATGATCCCCAAGTGTTAAGCGCATGAAGTCAATAAAGAAATAATATTAATCTCTCTCATTCATTGATCTATAAAAAATTTGGATATTGTTGAGGTTTTTAAGGGATTTTTTCCCTTCACCTTGTCTAAAAGAGTGAAGTAATCCCATAAAGTAGGCTAGGTGATTTTAGGAGATATTGGAACAAATTTCATCAATAGCTTATATATGATTCCTTTTTCAAGTATAATATGAAGTCTCCTATAAAGGAATGAATCATCATCATTTTTGTAAATTCAAATTTGGAAATCATACAAGATTTTGTTTGAAGTTTCATGTTCGAAATAGTTTTTTTATCTTGAAGGATTCACCCCACTGCTTGGTTCAAGGTTTGGACCTACTTTTGGTTTCAATGAATATTGAATCCTCTATACCTATTAATTGAATTATACTAGCTTCTAATCTAATTTGTTCCAAGAGTTGTGATTTTATTTCTGCAATTCTTGTACTTTCATTACCAACATGCATTTACTTTCTTATATTTACTTTATTTATTTTTCTTTATTTTATGTAACTAGAATAGTTTGCTTCATGGTTTGTCATTAGAAATGTTTTCTTTATTGTTATTTTTTATTATTATTAGAATAGTTTAGTTTCTACAAATTTACTTCTTATTCATTCCCTTTATGCACATTTACTTTATTTCAACTTCCATTTCTTGTTATTAGAGTATTTTTCTTTTAATTTATAGCTTTCCTTGAAATATAATTAACATTTGGGTTATGCTCATTTCCTTCCTTCTTACATTCCTATAATTGGCATGCTTCATTTTTGAAATATAATTGTATGAATGTAGTTTTCACATACAGTGTGTGATACCTCACAACTTTGCATGAAGCCCAGGTTGACATTTAAAGTGAAGAATTCAACATTCTTGCTGCAATTATTTAGCTGATAAGTATCGTTATACCTTACTTCAAAAAAGAATTATTACGAAACATGATTGGATCGCTACTTTATCTAACACACCTGAATGTACTCATGATCCCAATGAGCATGTGATATAATTCATTTCATAACAACTCATTCAAGTCTCATCTTTCTTGTAGTGGCTCACCCTTCTAGGCTCAAGTAATGATTTGAATGTTGGGAAAAATTGTTAATGCTATGAAAGCTCCCTCATTAGTATTAAAAAAATGTGTTTAGGACCATCTCAAATTAACCAAAATGTGAAGGATTATGTGTCAAGTATCAAGTGCCTTTTATGAGAAATTTATGAGATTAATTAGTTGTTTAAAACAAATATACAACAAGTAAATTGCAGAGAAGTAAAACACAACAACTCATAACACAAATCTTATAAAGGAGTTCACCCCTGATAGGCTACATCTCCATGGACCTGCTTCAATGGCTAGGCCCTCTTTGGATTAATGGTCAACTCTCTGATTACATGCACGTGTAGTGCTCCAATGGTTTTGCAACCTACTCCATTAGATTCTGCAGACCCAAAAACCCCAAAAATGATTATATAAGCTTTGCGATTGGACTTCAACTGATCTAGGCTTGACCTCCTCTCTCGGTGGCCCTAGGCTTTCTTAAACTTCAACGTAGTAAAAAGATGTACAAAAGTGCCTTTCTACCTCTACAACCTATTCCACTGTGTTTAGAGAATCCAAATCATCTAGTAATGACTCTTTTTGAGCCAAAATTGGTCGCATAATGAAGAATTTATGGTCTCTTTAGTTTTCCCTAGGAAATATCCACCAAAGCTAGAGAAAATCCCATTAACTTCGCCAAATTTGGAGAAATGCCACATTTGTCGAACCTACCAAACTGTCGCCAAGTTAATATGTGTTTAATTAAGGGTTAATCTGTGTTAGTTAGAATAAAACTCCACTTATCATGTTAAGCACACTATTAACACTAAGCATCAGCCTCCAGTTATGAAGTTGGTCACATGCGGAGGGGGTTGGGCCTCACCTCCCCCAACCGCCTTGTGCTAACACATGAAATACAAATCACGCCCATAGATTGTTAAGAAACATTAGTGCGACATGTGGTAAGGCCTTGGGATTATGTGGGCGAGGTCGTGAGTTCGACTCTGCTGACCTGCCAAATAAACTTTTGTCACTGCATGTTGATTATGATAGGCCCTTGGGGAGGGACAGGTGGTGGCCTTCGGGCTTGCCACATCCAATAAAAAAATTAGCACATCAAACTATTGACCATTCATAAACCGCCACTTGGTGTGACCTCACTAGCTGTTAATGAAACTTTTGACCTGCACAATCACTTGCCATGTCAGTAGTATGGACTATTAACTTTGTAGTGACTGTACTTTCTTTCTACAAAATTCTTATGTTTGGCAAAGAGGACAAGAGTCTCTATATTTATCAGATGAGCTCCATTTTGAGTGAAATGAGTTGCATTGGGATCATATAATTGAGACAAGTGCAGTCATTTAGGTTTTGAGTGATTCTAAGCACTTTCACTTTTGAGCAAAATTTTGCCCCTAATCCAGAGTTTGATCAAGGAATCCTCTTCTCTACAAAATAATTGCCCAGTTTGCTTGCTTTGCTAATATTTATTTGTATGATAAGTTTCATGTATCAAATAAATTAAACTAATAAAAGATATAAATACATAGGGTATGAAAAACAAGAAATTGGCAAAGAAAAATTAAGATAAGGATAATTATGACAAGTAGAGCCTTGGGAGTTGAGTACTTTATGATGTAAACATTCTATATCATAAATGGGGAAATAATAAGAGAGGCATATTCAAGGTGAGGGGAAATACTAGTCAAAATCTCGTAATAATACATTGAGACTCGAGCGTGGCTGGTGATTCAGCTGAACTAATAATTGGGAGTAGAGTTGTTGCCATACCATTTATATGGAGTTTTTGAAGCAACATGAAGGATCAAAATTCAAAGTCTTTGGATACCATGTTCACATCTTATTATTCATTTTTTCTGGGTGTTACATGTGTATCAAAACTATCTTTTGATCCCATGACTTGTGGGATAATAGCTAAAAGAAAGTTCCTCATGGAAGATGAATATTAATACTCTTGTTATGGGGATTAAGAGGAACAACTATTGATTTTATTTGGAATGGATGATACGACAAAAAATGGAAATGAAAATGCCGATAAGCAACGCAATTAATTTTGTTTGTCTATTCATCTAATATCTTTCATTCTACCATTGATAAAAATACCCAAGTTTCTTCTTCCATTGTGTTACAGAATTTTAGGCATGGATCTCATCAGTGCTACCTCATCCTTATGACCTGTAATGATTAGTTATAATACGAAAGTTCTTTGATTCCATCCTCATCCCTCATGTATTTAGAATTACCCAATCAAGTAATGCAATTATAACATCTAAAATTGACTTTCCTACCCTCTTCTTGTGTAGGGCATGTCTCATTTATTATTTATAACTTCTTTCAATAGTAAAAAAGTGAAGAAATAGTGGAGAATCATATGGTTAGATGAAATTTTGGAATCCTTTTGATATACCAAACTGTTGGTGGTTTCTATACGCATACTCAACCAAAAATTCATATAAAATGAAATATAGAAAGTAAACAAAACCATAATAATTTTGGTAGGAAAAGGGGGGAAATTGCATATTCAATTGGATTGGCTTTTCACGGCATGGTAAAAAAGATTTCGCAAAGGGCCAGTAGAACAAAATACTACCATGAAAATACATTGAAGACTCCATGTAACATTTATTTCTCTTATATTACATTCCACACATTGGTAGTCAACCCACCTTCCTGCTTTCACTTTTATAAGATGTGATCATAAATAATTTGTACTCTTACTTATGCCTGAATTATGACACATATTATATTTCATACTCCTTCTACATTTTACTATTGGTAACTTTTTTTCTTTGGTAGCACAGATCCCATATGTTATATTCTAGTTAGCCGACACTAATTTTGGAAATCCTTAAATTCTAGTCCTTGTTTGGAAAATTGATTTGCTTTTGAAAAGTAATTAATTTTATTATGGTTTTTTCACTCTAGGATGGAACATATGGAATTTTAGAAGCATCATTGAGTGAAACCATAGGTTATCCAAGTTTGTAATCATTTATTTAGCTTATTAGGTTAAGGTGGTGTTAAATTGTGTTAGAAAGGCCATTTTAAGTGTTAATTTGTGAACATGGAACATATGTTTTTCCTTTTTATTTGATAGGTTGAAAGCCTATCTAATGAAGAATGAATATATAATATTTATATTATATATATTATTATATATATATATATATCTTATGTCATAAATGCCTATCCTATCTCTCCATGGATTCAATAAAGATAAATGGTGTTGGTGATGTTTTGGTACTCTTGTTCTATATGATGTTTCATACTTCATGTCAAATCTTGAGAGATAAAGATGACAACACTTATAAATATGGACAATCTTTATGAAAAATCAATAATTTCCTTAATTATTAAAACGCCTAGTGTTATGCACCATCACATAAGGTCATAGATGTATATTAACTTCATCTTGATGCAGTGTTGTGATGGATCAATTTTTTCAAGATGTAATCTTTCATAATTTTTTCTTTCATTCAAGTATTTTTGCATCAATAGCACATAGATCTTATGAGTAGACCACACCAAAAATCTATGTTTAATAGATCCCTATAGATTGGAGATGTAATATGCCAATTTTTCTTATTTCAAAGAAATGGAAGAACCAAATATATGTGATAGGGCCTATTGTTTTTGTGCATTTTCCATATTATAATGTCTTTCACAATACTATATATGAGCTATATTAATGGAAATGATTCTCTAAACTATTTTAATAGCAATTTTTTTTTTGATGTTATAACCCCAGCTTATTCTTAGAGACAAAAATACCCATTTCAAAGTTCTGAAAGCTAGAAGGAGAGGATTATATTTCTCGTAAAATCCATTATTTTAGTTTTCATATTGTTGATAGATGCCTGCAAATTATGTTCTTGTCTTGGCCAAAGATAACTTCCATGGTGGCAAATGGTATTACCGAATACTGAGTTACATGATCAAGTTAACTTCGGGACAAATTTCATTGAAGTGGGGAGTATTTCATGCCCTAAATCAATTAAATTAATAAAAGAAATAAATATATAGGGAAAGAAAAATAACACAGAAAAATAAATTAAGACAATGATAATTATCAAAAGTAGAGTCTTAGGAATTGATTCCTTTATGATGGAAAGACTCTATTTAAGAAAGGGGGAAATAATAATAAAGACATATTTAAGTTGAGGGAAAATACTGGTAAATCTAGAAATAATAGATTAAGGCTCAAGGGTGGGTGGCAGTTGAGTTGAGCATGGGACGAGCATTGTTACCATACCATCATTACATAGTTGTTGAAGAAATAGGAGTGAGAAAAATTCCAAGTCCTTAGATAGAAGGTATGGATCTTAACATTCATTATTTTCTCCATGTTACAAGAAAGCCAAGAGACTCATAGAGTCTTACAGCTAAGGCATCCCTCTAAACTTGTCAATCATAGCACAACACATCTCACATGTCATGCCCATGGTGATCATGACATACGATAGGGTCTAGTGTAACCATAATGGTATTATTTCTAATTTTGTTTCTTTATAACCACAATATATCATCCCCGTATATATATCTTATTTCACTTATTTCAAATGCATATATCTCTAATCATATATATCATAAAATTTTCAATCAAAAAAATTGTTTTTCAAACTTGTTTCATACATAAGTCAAATATCTCAAGTATGAGACCCTTATCATAATGTTTGCCTCTTTGTAGATTATAATACCCAACTATCATTATGGACTCACATTCTATGCCATTATCAAGGGAATTCTACCTACAATTTTCACTTCCACTTGACCAAACAATGTAATTTCTCATACATAAAATCCTTTCAATATACCATTCACAACATATACTAAATTTGGCAAAATCATCACATAGTGAATCATTCAATCATTTCAGCTACATACCACACAATTTGAAAACAATCATTTTTACATTATGCATAGACATACATTGCCATCATTCTCGGCAATAAATCATGCATTCAATATTTTATTTAAGTAATCAAAGGTTGGCTCAATGTTGAGATTTATACATTTAGTCTCTCCACTAACATACCTATCTCAAAATTTATTAGCAATTCACTTTTCCACTTTAATTTCTCTAAGGCAAAGGATTTACACCCTCCACTTCAGTGTTCATCAATTCTTATAACATTATTAACAACTTATCTTCATGTTAGTAAATCATATTTGTACTTGTTCGACACAAGCATACATTATTTCAATGCATCAAGAATATGCCTTACCAAATTTTCATACAAATAGGATCTTTCATTTTTCATATCCACCGAGTATTAGTGACAAGCATGTATTCATATTAGTAGTTCCTTGGTAATTTATATCATCTAGGGAAAATCAAAATGCATGCTAATGATTTAATTTTATAATAACTCATTACTAAGTGATGAAATCATTTTCTTCAAATATATAAGCTCTTAGAAAAATGCCTATGTGCTCAAGCATATAATGAAATCTTGTATTTACTTCATTCATCACACAAACACAAAAATTCTCTGAATGTGTTATTAGAAATAGCTTCTTTTTTTTTAACTTGTGAATATGTTACTCACTTAGATCATTCTATTGTCCATCATAGCAATTTAAAATATGCATATATTACTAAATTTTTATTAAATATCTATGCTAGCATCTTCCTTCTTTAATCATCCATTAAGAAGGTACCCATTCAATTCAAGCATTCAAGTGAGAAAATATTAGAAAGATGAAAGAATAGCATAAAGGAATTCTTACTTAACTCCATTACCTTTCTTATTTATCTTAGTTGGTTTCCATAATTACATGGCTACCATCACTATGCACGCTTAGCTAATGATTTTTCAAGGAGTCCACTTGGCTCGTTCTTTAGCTTCTTAACAAGCTTCCTCTTCTCATTGTCCTAAGGACTCTTTTCAATGGTTGAAGGCACTTCTACTCCCTCAAATCCCATTTCCAGTAAGTGATATTTTAATATCAAATTCCTAAGAATGCTTTCCATTTTTTCTTAATTCAAAATTGATTCACATCATTTGGTTCTATATATGAATCCTACATAGGTTTGGGTCTACATTAACATCTATAAATAAAGCAACAAACATGATAAGCATTAGACCAAGTCAATTAACATGAAAGAACAAAGAAATATCTCACACCACCTCACTCACTATGAATAATTAGTATACAAAGCACTATGCAACCTTGTATCTCATGAGGTAAATCCCATTATGGGGCTGTGGAAAGTAATTGCCTTTATAATCAACTAACATGTTTCCTCCTTTTGCAATACATGGATAATAATTTAAGGACCATGCCATACTCGTTCTAATTCTCTAGCCTCTAATTTGACATGGTTTCGATCATATATCAAACCCACGTCTCTAGCTATAAAGATTCAAGTTCAAACATTTTTATCATATTGATTCTTGACATGCTATTTATCAATTTTTTTTTTGCTATCACTGCTTCACGATGGTGTTCATCTAGATAAGGAAAATATAAGAGATGTTCATCCTTGGCATAACTATTGGGTAGTAATTGTACACCTAATTTTAATTAAGGGGTTTTTCACTCATTCAGTAATGCTACCTCCACTTCATAGGCATGTTGAAATTGTGTAGACGTACTGGAAGTTTCCACTAAAGTTTGGTATTCCCATAATGCTAAAAAAGCATAAGGTTCTAGATTGGTATGTGGTTCCCTATCATTTATTATATAATTATATTAAAAACCTTATTGATGGATTTTGATTGAGCATTAGCCTAAGGATAGCAAAGTTTTGAGCTCTTGTGATGAGAACCCATTGTACAAGTAATCTGGACATCATTTTCTCTCAATAATATCACTAGTTATTCGTAACAATGGCTTTAGGCACCCTAAACATAGAAATATTATGATGATTGAATATGAATAACATCATTGTGGTGTTGTCGTTGGAGTACGTAGACATAGCTTCAAGCCACTTAGTAAATTAGTCAATGAAGACAATGATGTAACCATGGTCATTTTTCAAGGAAGGGTTATAAGTCATAGAATCAATTCCCACATTGTGAGGGGCCAACATCAATTATGCAATGAATTGGAGAAAGATATGCATGCATTTTTCAAGTGACAACTTGACAAGGGTGATACTTATAAACCAATTTTATACAATACGTTAATATTGTGGGCCAAAAGTATCCAATGTGTAAGATTTATGTGACAATAATATAAATGTGACCACAAATTATCTAACACGGTAATCACTTGGCACATGTTGAACTTCTTCACTGAAAAGACATCAGTATAATACTCTATCTACTCAACATTGATATAGCGTGTCTCCAATGATTGTGTAATTGATGTCTTCATGACATATTCACTAATGCTTATCTCAAGATAGACAAACATTTAACAATTGTATTTAAAATTAGATTGAGGCATCCACGTACCAAGAATTAGAAGAATTAATGAGAAAGTTGAAATGTGAAAATGCACAAGATGTGATTTTTGTATTATATGGAAACTATCTAAAGTAGAGGCAGAAGGTTTTCTTTTCCACAATTTCAAAAAATGAGTAGCGGCTCACTCTCCAAATATATTTACCAACTATCTTAAGAACAATTTTAGATCCTCTACCCTAAGTGATTATGAGATGATTTTTTTGTCATTTTCACTAATTATGATTATGAAAATGGAAAAGAAAAATAAAATCATAGAAAGAAAAAGATGGTTGTATAGTACCAGTAAGGTTGCCATTTTCAAGTCAACATTGATATGTGGAGAAATACAAAAGTTTTGTAGGAAATACCTATGCAATGTGAATTTCCTTTGGATGTAAAAAAGAAACACAAATGAAACAACAAATACTCTACACAAAGAACCTACAAATACAATGCACAAGGATTCTAATTGAATCATTTCTCACTAGGATGAGCTCATCAACATCATAAAACAAAATCTAAACATTATCTGATGTTATTTATTACCAACTAACAATAAAATGGAAGGAATAAAAACTACATAAGAACTTGCAAGTCAATTATAGAACACTCGTAACAAATAGCGACCAGAACTTGCTGTGTGAACTCTATCTTCAAACTGAGGCTATGCCTGAAGATAGAAAGCTTAGTTTACTTCCTCTGGTTGGCGATATTCAAATAAGAGCCTTTATTTCCTTCTTGGCTAATCAGCTTACTTGGCAGAATTCTTTTATGTCAGCAGCACACAATGAGGAGAACTGTCTTCTCTGGATCTGAGCTGAGCCACAAAATGCAGCTGTCTTTATTGCAGAACATCAACGAATTCTACGAGAGCCAGGGATGACTGACCATATCAGGAAACTACAGGTAGCAGTCTTGGAAGACTACCAATATTATGTGAAAACTAAAGGAGCTCTGGCTATAAAAGAAAATAATCTACTCTGGGAACACTGCCCTAAAGAGAGATGGGAATACCACCCTTATAATCCTCTCAATCTTCAGGCAGCAATTTCACGCATACCTAATTATGTTAAATGCATTAGACAGTGTGCTGAACAATGGATTAGTTACCACTTTCAATTCCCTCCTATGGCTACCTAGACAGCAATATAAGGCTCAATTTAAATTGACCAAAAAGGAGGAGCTAGCAGCATGGTAGAAACTTCAGAGTGTCCATGGGTTTAGAGACATTGTTGATAGCACCTTCTATATTTACTGCATAAGCAATTTTCACTATTCATCCCAGTATTCCGACTCCGATTCAGAGTAGACGTTGCATGCGGACATGCAACCCTTTCAGTTGGGGGGGGATGTTAGGATCCCATATTGTCTATTTCTGACGTTATATTTTCTCATAATATTACCCTTTTCAACCCATAGTTGAAAGCCCTTGCTAGTGTTTTGACTCAATCATTCTAAAGGTATACAATAACTCTTCTCATTGCTATATGTTTAATTATTCAACACATAATCATGCTATCTTTATAATTGATCCTTGAAGTTGACTGAGTTGCTGAACAATTGTTGAAACTGCCTAAAGCTGGCAGGACTATATTTTGCAGTTGCTGAAACAGCGGAAACAACACGAATCTCAAACCTGAAACAGCAAGGACAACATGCAAATCTCAAGGAGACAGTTGAGATTTTCGTACCAAATTTGCAACAACAAAGGAATCTGATCGATTATTGAATAAATTGTTACATTGGTCGTAACGTTCATGATCTACATTACTGCAATAGTATTCTGTTAACGGGAACTGATTTCCTTGTTTTTGTACAAAGGGTTGAACTAGAATTTATAATGAAAATCTTTTGTAATAGATGTCTCCTCTATAAAGAGGAGACATCTACATTAGAGAGGGGATCGACATAGGATGAACAAGCTATAACACAAGGATTGTAGTGGAAGGACGAGACTGAATCTTTCCTGTAATATGGTATATTGACGGATGAATAAAGTTTTGTTCTGATCCTAGTTTCCGTGTCCTGGGGAATCTTGTGAGAAGGACAGGGCCCACCTTCATCACAAGATTCACCCATTTCCTTTCTGTTGTGTGTTATGTGTGATTTTTGTTCATACCTTATTCACGAGTACTGCTTCTGATGATATTTTACTTTTTCTAAGACTCTGTTTCTCTTTTAATCGATTGGTGTTGTTACATGAGTGCTTCACCAGTGATTAGGATTTACAGAGTGCATTGGTGAACTGGATAACAGAGGTAGGTGCTGAATATTCCTACTCTGGGGATAGGGTCCTGATCCTTTGTTATAGGACAGCCATTGTTTTCTTTTGTAGATTTACTCTCTTTAATTAATTCTTTGTTCTTATTCAATTCCTGCAATAGAATATAACTGCTGTAACACAGAGTACAGGTTTAACAGAGTGTGAATTGTTTATACTACAGCTTTTTAATGCTATTAAAATTGAGTACATACAGTACGTAGTCACCTTTGAAATAATCGAACTTTCCCAGGTTGACAATTTATGTGGCACTCGACTGCTTAATTAATAAGCAATTAAAGTGACCAACATTTTTGCACCGTTGCCGGGGAAGGCGACTGAAGATTTTAAAAGCATTAACGATTTTCTTTTAGATGTATAGGATGCATGAAAGGACGGAGGAAATCTAACCCTACAGGCGGCAGGGGCCAAGGCAGAGGAGGAAGGAAAACCTTCATCGATGACATTATTTCAATAGCTGAAGCATCTCAGAAGTTAAGTTCTCAGAGGCCACAGATTTGGCACCCTCTCGAGACGGATTACGAAATGGAGGGAGTGTTGGGACCGGAAAGGTCCGAAGAAACAGTAGAACAAATCGAGGAATCAGTGGAAGATATTGAGGAACCACTAGAAGATATTGAAGTTGAAGAACCAATAGAGGAAATTGAGGAAGCAGTTCAGGACATTGAAAGCCCTACAAAAAGCGCTGAAGATCGAGCAAGTGAGACAGGGGAACAACCAATGGACGAAAACAATCAAGGACTTGTTGGTGGGGGACGAAGAGAAGGAGGAGGAGAAAACTCCCTCTCCACCTTGGAATTCCCTATTGTAGATCTTCCTAGAGGGGCAACTCCTATGAAGAACATCCCACTCTCAGACTTACCTATTTTCCATGGTTTATCATCTGAAGACCCTGATGAATTTCTGTTCGAATTTGATATACTATGTAGGAGCTATGATTATGTCACTAATTCTCAAAAGTTAAAGTTATTTCCAACAACATTAAAAGGAAATGCACTAAGGTGGTTTATGAGCCTGGGAAGACATGTGATCACAACATGGGATCAAATGAGAGAGAAATTCTTGGCTAAATACCAGGATTACTGCCGAACAAGAGAAAGGAAGGAGGAATTTTTTAAGATGGTTCAGAAGGAGGATGAGAACCTGGAGGATTTCGTGGAAAGACTACAATATAATTTGCAGCGATCTGATCATCCGAATATGAGTAAGGATATTATTAAGTCAATATTGTTAAAAGGGGTACGAGATGATTGTTTAGATATATTGAATATGCTTGGAAAAGGAGATATATCTAAGGAATCATATGACGAGATTGTCAACCTCTGTAAGAAATGTTCAAAAGGAGTAGCAAGCAAGCCAAAAAGCAAAGATAGTACATACTCAAGAGTCCAGAAATCAGCAAGTGGAGGAGCAACACGGGCTGAAATAGGTAACTTACTTGAAGAATTTAAAACTGAAATGTTAAGCTCTTTTGCTTCACAAATTGATACTTTGCAGGTTAAGAAGAAGCAGGCAAAAGCAGAAGCTTCTTTGGCTATTTTCTGCTCTAAATGCAGAGAAAAACACCCACTAAGGGAATGCCCACTGGACAAGGTACCAATTTTCTATTTGTGAAAAGGACCATGAGACTCAACAATGCCCTTCTTTACCAGGAATAAAAGCAGCACTGCAGCCAACTGAAGAGGAAGCTGAAGCAATGTACTTGCTGACACAAAGGAGGCAATGGCAACCATGAGGACAAGGTACGAATTCTAACACGCCATTTATTCGCTGGAATAATCATCCTCCTTTTCAAGAAAATTACCCGCCCTTGAATCAAATGCAATACCAACCCTTTAATCAAATGAATTTCCCACCCAAGCAGCAACGAAATCCTCCTTTTATTGATCCTACAATGTGGAATCCCTGGGCTCTACAACAATCCTATTTTAATCAATGGAACCCAAACTGGACAGCTCAATAGATCCCATTTCCAAACCAATTTCCCCAGTATCAGCAACCTCTCTCCTTACCATCAAATGCTCCATCGAATAATCAGACAATGAGACCCCAGCTGCCTGTGCCACCTAACCCCAACCCAAATAACAATAAAGCTCTGCAGGTAATTGATATTCAAAACCAACCTGTTTTCCCTATGCAATGTAATGATATTCATTTATGCTCTGGGAGAATAGTTGAACCCATTATTGATGACATTACTTCTTCTGACTCTGATAAAGAAGAAACTGGAAAAGAAAAGTCATCTAATAACAATACTAAAACAATTGAATCATCCTCTAATAAGACTGTCGAAACAGTAGAGCCACCATTCCCTGAACGTCTGGCTCTTATCAAAACACTTGAGCCACCTGCTTTTAATCTCTTAGGAGAATTGCAAAATTTGTATGTTAAAATTCCACTCTTACAAGCACTGAGAGATGTACCAAAGAATGCTAGAACTGTTAGAGATATTTTCATTAAGAAACCTGGAAGAAAAGCTAAAGATCCCCTCACAGTCCATGTGATGGGTGATCTAGCTACTCTAATGTCAGGAAAAAACCCCCCTGTGAAATATGGTGACCCTGGTCATCCATAGTACAGGTTGGAAAAACTTTTGTTTCTAGAGTTCTAGTAGATCTAGGTGCTGCAATAAACATTATGACACTTGAAACTGCACAATTATTACAGTTAAAGAAAGTAATTAGGAAAACCCCAACCATTCTAGAACTAGATGACCGCTCCACAATCAAACCTGAAGGAGTCATTGAAGACCTGATAATTTCAGTCGAATCTTATAACTACCCAGCTGATTTTGTTGTATTACAGACTAAAACAAAGTTGGGGGGTCATCCATTAATTTTAGGGAGACCTTGGCTGGCTACAACGGATGCCTTCATCAGCTGTAGATCAGGTTCAATGACAATTTCTAATGGATGTGAAACCAAGCAGCTTACTCTTTACCCTCATGCTACACCTATGATTAATAATGATAACTCTGTATGGTTAGATTATGAGGATGATGAGACCCAACCCATCTTGATTGTCGGACAAGCTTTAACTTTTAAAGATTCAACCGAGCATGAATTAATTAGCAATTTTATTTATGAACCTTCTTAGGTTAACTCTGAAATACATGATCACTTGACTACAATCTTGGAACCTGAATCTTAGCAAAACCTTAGAACTTAAAATTTATCTCAGACATCAGCTGGTATCTCCTCCAAAAGTATAACAGTAGAAATCGAGCCTGGCAAAACATTAAATATAAACCCTAACCTAACAGATGCTGAAACACAACAGTTAATGAAGCTACTCCGTGAGAATAAAGGAGCATTCGCATGGGATTACACAGATATGAAGGGAATCTCTCCTGAATTATGTACTCATCGTATTTATATTAAAGAGGGATCTCACCCAGTCTGTCAACCCCAATGATGAATGAATCCCAATTTAAGGGAAATTGTGAAGGAAGAACTTCAAAAATTGTTGAATGCGGGATTTATATATCCTATATCTGATAGTGAATGGGTTTCTCCATTAGTAATTGTACCTAAGAAAAATGGGAAATGGAGAGTGTGTGTAGATTATAGAGCTCTATATAAGGCCACTCAGAAAGATCATTTCCCTTTACCATTTATTGACCAGGTACTAGACAATTTGGCAGGTAAGAGATTATTTTCCTTTTTGGATGGATTTAGTGGATATAATCAGATTTGCACCCCAAGATCAAGACAAGACCACTTTTACTAGTCCATGGGGGAATTTTTCCTATAGAGTTCTTCCATTTGGACTATGTAATGCACCAGCAACATTTCAAAGAGCAGTGATAGGGATTTTTTCTGATATGCTTAATGATTCTTTAGAAATATTTATGGATGACTTTACTCCTTATGGTGTGACTTTTGAAGATGCATTACAAAACATTGAGAAAGTACTTAAACGATGTATAGAAGCACATCTTGCCTTAAGTACTGAAAAATGCCATATGATGACGAATCAAGGAAATGTATTGGGACACTTCATCTCATTCCTAGGAATTCAAGTTGATCCAACTAAAGTACAAGTAATTCAAACTCTTCCTATCCCTAAAACACAAACTGATGTAAGAAGTTTTTTAGGACATGATGGATATTATAGAAGATTTATCAAAGATTTGTATAAAATAGCTTCTCCTTTGTTTGTGTTACTTATGAAAAATGTTGAATTTAAGTGGACTGATGATTGTAAAAAAGCATTTAATGAACTTAAATATCAATTGTCTACAACTCCCATTTTAAGAGGACATGACTGGGCGCTCCCCTTTCATATATCCTCTGATGCTTCAGATACTGCAATTGGAGCTATCTTGGGTCAAGAAGAAAATAATCTTCCCTATGCTACCTATTTTATTAGTAAAAATATGACCCCTGCTGAACTTAATTATATAGTTACCGAGAAAGAATTTCTAGCAGTCATTTATTCTATTAATAAGTTTTGACATTATATTACCGGTTACACTACTTTTGTTCATACTGATCACTCGGCCATTAAGTATTTAATGAACAAATCAGTTACAAATGCTCGAGTTACCAGGTGGTTATTATTACTACAAGAATTTGATATCACAATTGTAGATCGACCAGGTAAAGAAAATGTAGTTGCTGATTTCCTTTCTCGGCTAAAAACTGATGAAAACACTCCAGTAGATGATTCCTTTCCTGATGAGTATTTATTTGCAGTACCTGCTCACTCACCTTGGTATGCAAACATTGCCAACTATTTAGTTGCAGGGAAGCTACCATCACACCTATCACACAGAGAGAAAAGAAAGATCGTTCAGCAAAGTGCTAGGTACATCTGGATAAGTGGGTGTCTTTTTCACACAGGACTCGATCAGGAAATTCGGAGATGCATCAGAGAAGATGAAGTTTATGATATATTGAAATCTTGTCATGATGGCCCTTGTGGAGGGCATTTTGCTGATAAAATAACAACACACAAAATTCTTAGAATGGGTTATTATTGGCCCTCACTTTTCAAGGATGCAAAGAAATATGTTAGGGCCTATGATAATTATCAGAGAATGGGCCAGCCTAATCACAAGGATGAAATGCCACTCAACCCCCAGGTAATACTTGAACATTTTGAAATATGGGTGCTAGATTTTATAGGTCCCATCAACCCTCCATCCAATCAAAGAGTTTATATACTGGTTTGCACAGATTATATGACTAAATGGGTAGAAGCTAAGGCACTCCTCAGAGCTAATGAAGAATCAGTTTTAACCTTTTTATTTGAAGAAATCTTCGTTAGGTTTGGATTGCCTAGAGAGCTAGTCACAGATGGAGGACCTCCTTTTAACTCTCATGGCTTCAACGAGACACTCCAGAAATATCACATTAAGCATAAAATGACTACACCTTATCACCCCCAGGCCAATGGGCAGGTGGAAAGTACAAATAAAGTCATAGAAGCCATTTTAACAAAAACAGTAAAGGAAAATAGAAGGGACTGGTTTCAAAGGTTGCCATAAGCATTATAGGCTTACAGAACTACTTGGAGGAACACTACAGGTTTTTCACCTTATGAATTAGTTTATGGTAAAGTGTTGTTTTTCCTGTGGAATTTGAAATCAAAACCTTAAGGACTGCTTTAGCTGTTAACCTTGACTTGACTGATGCGCAGACAGCTAGGTTGCATCAACTTCAAGAATAGGATGAAAAGAGGTTGGATGGCATCCATCAAACAACCATGATACAACAACAAAGAACCAGGTGGCATGACAAAACCATTAAGTATAAGCAGTTCCAAAAAGGTAATTAGGCTCTACTGTATGACTCCCGTTTCGAAAATTTTCAAGGTAAATTAAGAACAAGGTGGCTAGGACCTTATGAAGTAGATATTGTTTTTCCAAATGGAACAGTCAGAATCCTAATGATTGATGATCCCAGAAAACCATTATTAGTGAATGGGTATCGACTTCGTTTGTATCAGCAACCTATTTCTAAAGAGGATTTCAAAGCCACTTGCATGACAGACATACATTGTGCCTTTTTGGGGGAACCTGCTATCCCTCAATGCACTTAGTTTTTCTGTTTATGTATTTATTTTTTTTAGATTAGATTTCTTAACCAATAATCCTTGTCAAGGGCTGCCATGTTACAATTAACTATTTGGCAGATCTTAGCTTTGGAGGGTGGCCAAGAAGAAAAATTCTAATACAGGAAGGACTAAGCTTCGGCCTGGGAAACATTGCCATGCCACTTCAGATCATAATTCATTCCCTCTTACATCCCTTCAGCAACGTTTTCCCATCATTTCCCGTTGCTGAAACACCATTTCCCGTTGCTGAAACACCATTTCCTGTTGCTGAAACACCATTTCCCGCTGCTGAAACACCAATTCCCAGTGCTTAAACACCAATCTTTTCCATTTTTCCTAAATAAGCACCAATTTCCTCAGTTCTATTCCCGAGAATGAACCATTACTCCGATGGAAACATATCACTCTTCATTAAAGGAATCAACCATTCATCCTGATAATTATGTTCCTTCACTATTACTTCCTGTGAATAATGAAAACCTTGTGTATAAAAACCCTCATACTTTACAAACCCTTTCTATAATTATCATCGATCTATTAATGACGAGATAATACTTTTTGGCGCAGCAACCAAAGGTAAATATAAAGGTATACGTGTTTAGGTGTGAATATTAAATTGTAGTTAATGAGGAGATATTGATATGACTGTTGAAATAGCCCTACCTTCAACCATATCATTCAGCCGCAGTTGGGGGGGATTACCGAAATATTGTAATCATTACATGACACGCCAATTACCGCCATTTCTATTTCTCGCGGTAGTATCTAGTCACCCCGTCTGTACCTTATCATGTCATAACTTCACTTGTAACATTCTACTCTATTTCGACCTCAGCAACTCGGCTCTGCACTTTGTATTTTGTCTGAACCAGTAACTATGGGAGGAAATGCTGTTAGACATGAACCTGGCTCAACGGCATTACTGGAACTCTACCAGGAGGCATACCAAATTTTTCTACAAGCAGGATGGGTGGATTACTTCTGAAGACTTCCAGATTTTGATTCACAACAGGTTCTGGAATTTGCATGCAATTTGAGGGAAGGATACTCCACTTTCCAAGGGGTGCAAATTCCAGCAACAGAGGAGGACATAGCGCAAGTTTCGGGACTACCAACCAATGGTACTCGTTGGTTCAGCAGGAAACGCCTCATTCTCAATGCACAACAAGATTTTCTGTTACCAGGGGAGCGCGTTGAATCCAAAGGCAGGGGTGTGGCACTTCGATCACTACCACCGCCATGGCCAAAGGTTACAGAATTTGTTAAGCATTATTTCACCTGCGAGGGTCGTTATCAGGTAGTCTACCAGCACGACTTTGTGTTATTAAATCATTTGAGGCATGGTTGTTTAATAAATATGCCCTATTATCTGCTTGGCTGTCTCAAAAATATCGCACATTATACCGTGAACGCAAGGCACCAACTCCTCTCCCTCACACACCATCGTTTGTTCCAGCTCTTAATAAATAGAGACTTTTCCCTGCACAATCCACCTCCCCTCAATAACCCTCCTCAGCAAGCTGAGGAAAATCCTCAGCAAGTCGAAGAAAATTCCCAGCAATCCGAGGAAAACTACCAGCAAGCTGCCGAAAATCAGCAACCAGTAGCTGAAACACCCCAATTGAGCACTGAAAATCCGCAGCATACCCCACCCCTTAATGAAGCTGAACCATCCACTCCCATGGTCCATATCCCCACCGATGATTCGGATGACAATACCCCCATCATTATGCTTAAAAGGAAAAGGCAACAAAAAGTTTTAACCCCACTAAAAAGAAGAACGAGGGCCTCAGTTAAGGAAGCCACTATTTCTGATAATCCCCCTACCTTGAGGAAAAGTGCTCATAAGAGAAAAACCATTGTTTTTCCTGCTTCCTTACCACGGCGACGAACAAGGTCGTCTGCAGCAACTGAGGCCATTATCCCAAATTCCCCACCTATTATTCTAAAATCCTGTATTCCACCTAGCCCTGAACCCTCACCTTCCTCACCCTCGGGTGCCGAAATGCAGAGCATTCATGATTTTGTGACATCATTTTTCTCAAAAGAGGCAGTTGCTCCACAATAACCAGTTGCCAATTCATCTAAAATAGACACCCAAGACGATATAGGGTATGTGGCTGATACACAAGAACCAGCGACTGACCCAACAGGTGCTACACAAGAACCACCTATTGGAGAACAAAAGGAAGACAACCTAGATGTGGCTGATACACAAGAACCAGCCACTGACCCAACAGGTGATACACAAGAACCACCTGTTGTGGACGCAAATGATGAAGTTGATGCCAAACAACAATTCTCTCCTCCACTGCAACCTGCAACTACAGAAGCCCCGATTACTTTAGCCTCCCTTCAAGAAGAAAATGAGTTTTTGAAATCTGAAATTAAGGTTTATCAGCAAGAGTTAACAATGGCTAGGGAAGCCTATGAAAAGGAACTCAATCTGTATTCACACCAACATTCACACCAACCTAAGGAAGCCTATGAAAAGGAGCTTGTGAGCGTATTCACACCAACATTTGGTAAAGTGTTCATTCATCCATCAGAGCCCGTAATAGTGACCAATCTTTTTGGCGGTGGAGGTTATGCTTAAGCTATACTGATCGAGCCATAGATAATATTAGAATATTTTATACCTTCAACTAAAAAAAACTTAAAATGAGAATGAAAACAATAATGGAAACCAAAATATCTTAATATTCCATATCCATATTTGACGGACCATGGTCGGTAATCTTCCAAACAAAATGATATCAATTGCTTTCTTTATTTAAATTAGCTTTTAATAATATGGTATATATGGTTTCCCATTTTTTTATTTAAAATTTATTATGTGCATTCCTCACCTTTTTTTTGTGTTTCAAATCTTTTAATCTAAATCTAAACCTTTAAACTCTATGATAATCAATTCCAAAAATTTACTAGATAAAGTACTATAGGATAATCAATTCCAAAAATTTACTAGATAAAGTACTATAGGATAATCAATTCCAAAAATTGACTCGATAAAGTACTATTGTCTTGTGAGTCGTTAGTTTTAATTTTTATTTATTATTACATATTTGAAAATCAATAAACATAGGATATCTTGGTATTGTGATTCTCACTTCTCTATTTACTTAGAAAAAGATACTTTAAAAATATGAACCAATAAAAATAATTACAATTTGATTTTTTTAGTATTATACATATATATTTAAAAATTTAAAATATATTGATCAAAGTTCATCTAACGGGGAGCCAAAAGCAAATAAATTATTAAACACTCCAAGGACTAATAAACATAAAAAACATTTACTACATAATACATCTCACAATGATTAAAACTAGAAAACCATTAAAAAAAATTCACTAAATTATAATTTTATTTTAAATTATTATTATCATATATATATATATATATATATATTATATATATTATTATTATATTATTATTATTATTATTATTATCATTTTATTATATATATATATATATATATATATATATATATATATAATATATATGAGAAAAATTTGGAACAAGATTCTTAACTATGGATATTTAGTCTTATTTTACCATTGCTATTATTAATCTATAAATGGGTTTTGTTACAATAATATGGGAAAATAGTATGACTTATCAATACCACATGCCCAAAAGCTATAACTCTTATTATTGATATTATTAATATATAAATGAGATTTGTTACAATAATATGGAGATTACCATAACTTATCAATACCACATGCCCAAAAACAATAACTCAATTCATATAGCACTTGTTCATATGACATTTTTTAATTAATCAATTTAATTAAAGGTGAAAAAAAAAATATAATTACTTTAAAATAAATCTACTATTAACATAATTATAAAATTAAACCATCTCAATCTCAATCTCTATAAATTTATACTCTAAATGTCAATATGAGAGAGTAAAAGTAAACGTTTATTTCAATAACGATCAATACATTTTTTATCTTTTTAAGAAGCAAGATTTCTGCACAGTTATAAAATTAAGCCATCTGGGCCTTGCCAAATAAATACAATGTCAATTTAAGAGTAAAGGTAGCGGTTTATTCCAAAAATCGGTTTATTCCAAAAATCCTGTTTATGAAGCAAATGGTGTAGGAATTGTTTGGTTAAAAGACTGGGCTTAGCTGTTGACGAGGTCATCAATGTCATTTCCAATGTTTCACTTAAGCACATATTTGACTACCCCGGGGATATGGACGTTTGACAGGTAATCGACCCAGTCGATGCATTTTACATCGAAGTTGAACGCTTTCAAGTCTTCTGCGGAAATCTTTTGCAATAGGCGTTCAGTATTTGTTATGTCAAATCTGATATAGCCACACAATCAACCACCTTATTATAATGGTGACAACAGATAGAGAAAAACAGTATAATGCAGGACGAAATGAGAAATTGAAAAAAAAAAATAGCGACAGTACCTTCCCTGAAAGAAGATGTAAGGCGCGTACAATTCTGCTAAATACATGACGAAGTTGTAATTTCTAAGCATACGGTCGTAGCGAGGTGTAAAACGTGCTGTGAAGATGGAGATGACTTTGTTTACTACACCGATCACCTATTCATAACCAACGACCAACATCAACATCACTGTGCTAATTAATCGGTAAAAGTTAAAACTATACTGAAAGCGAAATGTTGAAATTAAGATGATGTATTAGCTTGCCTGAAGAGGTACTTTGTAGCGTTGTAACATGTACAGGCGAAAGCTGCTCATGCTCTCCAGAAAGAAGAGCTCTTTTACGTGAATTAGTTTTCCTTCCTTGCTTACACAAGGATTGTCTGAAAAATAATTATATAGCTCATCTTTTAGAAGGGAGCAAGGCATTGGATTTTCCCCAGATGATGCGGCGTGATAAATAAACAAATCATTCTCGTAAGCATGTGTCGCCATAGCTGCTAGCATCTGGTTTACCACCATATCTGCTGGAATCTGTTGATCTCCAAACAAATAATGTCAACAAACAATAATATACGGTTTATTTCTACAGGAGGAGAGGCACGTTTTACAGCGCGATAACAGGTCGGTATGCCTCATTAAATGATATATATATATATAAAGAGAAGTAGAACAAAAATAATTTACACCTAAAATAACATTTCAAAATGTTATAAATCTTCCCTATTGTATATATAAAGTAAGTACAAGATCAAATCTATAGAAATTAAATCGCCGAAATATTAAAAATAATTTACAGCTAAAATAATGTGATTCTCTAAATAGTCCTGACATCGACATCAATCTAATTCTTAACCTATGGACGACCAAAAAAATATCTAAATAATCCTGACATCAACATCAATCTAATTCTAGACTTATGGACAACTTAAAAAATACCAAAAAACTATTAATGCTTGGAGTAGCGGACAAACCACGTCCAGGATGAGCTCCGGATCGGCCATGAAGCAAGGGAGTCGCCCCTTTCCGTATGCCACTATAAAGGTGTCCATAGTTCTGCATTACATCCCCGAGAAAGCATATCATCATAAGCTTATGACATTCATACTAATAATATCAATGCGAAAAATTGGTGGCGATAGAGGCTGTGAAGGAAATGCGATAAATAAAAATGCTGAGAACCTGGTGCCTTCCATCCAGCCAGGGAAGGGATCTGCCAATGTGCTCTCAATAATGGTCGGTCGGACGATGACCAACGGAAGGTTTCCCCTCGCGTTCACCAGTAACATCTCTCCCATAGCTTTGGTAAATGTGTAAGTATTTGGCCACCCATACATTTTTGCCCTGCTCAGATATTTTAATGTCAAAACTAAAAATAATCTATGAAACATCTAAAATCAAAAAACTGAATGCAATGGATTCTCAGGGAAAAAATACCTTTCTAAACCCAACTCTTTGAGCTCTTTAATAGCTTCTTTGTGTGGATGAGAACCCGTGCTACTTGAAGCAGTAGGTGACGAGTTCATTTGTAACTTGGCTAGTGTATTCTCCAGCAAACCGAATTCCGTTTCAATATTTAGGCTCAGAGGTGGACATTTTTCGTCATCCAGTCCATTGGCGGTGGTCATAGACACTCCCATTTCCAGTTGGCTCTCTTTTATTCTTCCACTTCCGTACCCAATAACGTAAGCTTTTGTCACATTACAGCAAGATCAGTGTATCTTAATTTTGAGGATAGCATACATATATATATATTATACAAATAGATTTATTGTTAAAATAATTTAATTATTCTTAAATGAAGAGTTGGTTAAAGTTAGAGAATGTGGAATTTAGTGTGTGATTGTATGTTAAATTATTTTAGGCGAGTTGTTGATTGGAAATATATAAATCTTTATTATCTGGTTTATTGCAATAATTAAGTTTTGTGTAATCCATAGAAGAATGGTAAGTGTGAAATTTGTGTTTTTGGTTCCTTTGTTTTGTTAAAATAAGATAATTACTTCTGCATGAGGACTTGGCTAAAAATAGAGAGTCAGATTATTTAGTGATTGCATGATTAAGTGTTTGAGGGTTGAGTCAAATGAGTTAAGTGATAAACTACTTTGAGTGTGAGATTGCATGTAGTTGCATATCAAAATACTTCAAGCAGTTAACTAGTTGAAAAAGTTTAAATACCCTTCACAAAGTTTATTGTAATCATTATATTTTGCATGATCCACCTAATAACAACGGTGCATATTTAATATATAAATTGTGTCTTTGTCTTTTCTGCTTTACCAACACATTGGTATCAGAGCAAGGTTTAAGATCAAGAGATTCTATAGCTACATCATGCATGTGCGAGTAAGAAAATAGTCGGAAGTTTCTCACCTGCTCTAGCCGAACTCGTTTGGTTTGTAAATAGCATAGATAGAGCTTAATGAAGAAGCCGCCGCAGGTGCCGTGAACACCGTTGCCTCGAAAATTGATTGGTCAACGACCGAGCAAGCCGCAGTTTCGCAGAAAAATTACCGTGTGCCGCAACTCAATACATGGTCAACGTGTTTCAAAGTCGAAAATGTTTGAAACTCGAAAGGCTTTAAAAGTCACGTGATCTTTTAAAGCGGGTTAAGAATTTGTCACGTGGTTTTATCATACGATTTCTTTTGCAGTGATTATAAAGAGTTTTTTTATATAAAAGTTTTCTTATATTAAAAAAATGATAAAGGGTTTTATTTAAAGAAAATTTTTGAAAATAAGAGATTTTTTTTTTTAAATAAGTTTTGCAAAGTTTATTAATCGAGAAATTTTTTTTTTTTAAAAGAGAAATTTTAGGAGAAAGATGGCTTTTCTAAATTTGCAGCCTTGTTCCCACTATTTACATGAAAAGATTATGATGTGTGGGTCATTAAGATGGTGACCATGTTGCAAGCACATGATATTTGGATTATGTGATGTTTGGCTTTTCAAAACCTATGAACAAAGAAGAAAATCAAGCTCTCACTAATGTAAAGAGGGAACAATGGAAGAAGGACAAGAAGAATGCACATGCGTTGCAACTTATTCAACAAGGAGTGGACCTATCAATGTTCCAAAAAATTATGACCATGTCTTTAGCAAAAGTAGCATCAGATACTTTTGCGACAAACTATAAAGGTATGGCCAAAATCAATATTGTTAAGTTGCAGAATACTATGAGAGATTTTAAAAGTCTGTAGATGAAGGAGACAGAGGACATCGATTCATTCTTGAACCGGGTCATAACTGTGTAAATCAGTTAAAGATTTATGGTGAAGATATAATAAATCAAAGAGTGGTTGAGAAGGTCCTCCGATCTTTGTCTACCAAATTTGATGTTGTCGTAGCAACCATAGAAGAAGCCAAAGATTTGGCATCATTCACAGTTGATGAGCTTATGAGATCACTTCTATCACATGAGGCAAGAATAGACATAAATAAGGATTCCACTTTAGAGACCACTTTCAAAAGTTAGGTTTCTATTTCAAGAGACAGAGGTCGAGGCAGAAGTAGAACTAGAGATAGAGAATGAAGCGGAATATATGGCGGTCAGAGATGTGACCGAGAAGATCATGAACATGCAAATGGAAGCAACTACAAAAGCTTCAACAATAATCAAAGAGTTGACAAATCAAAGGTGAGACATTATTACTGCAATAAATTTGGTCATTTTGCTCATGATTGCAGAAAGAAAATAATTGATCAAGGGAACCAGAGAGCTAATGTCACTACAGAGAGTACTAACTCTATGTTCCTAGCTTACCATACCATGCATGAACGTTCTGCTAGTGTGTGGTTGTTAGAAAATGGTTGCAGTAACCACATGACATGCAACAAGGATTTGGTTGCAAATTTCGATCAATCTGTGGAAACAGAGGTAAAGTTAGGGACTGACAAGACTGTGGAAGTAGATGGCAAAGGAGTGGTCAACATTCTGACCAAGCAGGAGGAGCTGATGATAATCTCAGAGGTATATTATGTTCCTAGTCTCAAACATAATTTGTTAAGTTTTGGTCAATTTACACAGAAAGGATACAAAGTTATCTTTCAAGGTCAAGAAGTTCTTATATATGACAAGCCCCCAAGTAAGCAACTAATAGCAAAGGTGCAAATGACGAGAAACAAACTGTTTCCTCTAATTTTGAATTACAGTGGTCAAATGAGTTCTTTTACACTTGCATGTTTTGATGATTATGAGGTATGGCACTTTCGATTCGAGCACTTGCACTTTTCTAGTTTAAGATTGTTGCAGCAAAAAGAGATGGTCAGAGGATTACCTCCCATCAAAGAGCCTGCTAGTACTTGTGAGTGTTGCATCTTAGGAAAACAACACCATGAAGTTTTCCAAAGGGAGTTACATACAGAGCAAAGAAACCTCTTGAGCTAGTGCATACAGACTTGTGTGGAGCTCTAAGGACACAGTCGATTGGTGGAAGTTGCTACTTCCTTACTTTCATTGATGACTATAGTAGAAAGACTTAGGTTTAATTTTTGAAACAGAAATCTGAAACTTTTGCAAAGTTCAAAGAATTCAAAGGCTTAGCAGAGAACCAAAGTGATCGACAGATTAAGGTATTGAGGTCAGATTGTGGTGGAGAATATGACTCAAAGGCATTCCATGATTACTGCAAATAACATGGCATCAGAAGATAGTTTACAACTAAGTACACACCGTAGCAGAGTTGTGTAGCAGAGAGAAAGAACACGACAATTATGAACATGGTAAGAAGCATCTTGAAAGGCAGAAACTTGTCTAATGAGTATTGGGTAGAAGCAGTTGCATGTGTTATTTATGTGATCAATAAATCTCCTACAAATAGTGTGATGAAAAAAGTATCAGAACAAGCACGGTCAAGTATGTATTGCAGCGTATATCATCTCAGAGTATTTGGATGTGTAGCTTATGCACATGTGCTTAAGGAGCGAAGAGGAAAATTGGATGATAAAAGTGAAAAATGCATATTCATTGGTTATTGTGAGCAATCAAAAGCTTACAAATTGTATAACCCTATCACAAAGAAGACCATAATTAGTAGAGATGTTGTGTTCAGGGAACAACAGTCATGGAATGGAACTATAGACAAAACAGTTGATGCACAAGTGCCACTGATGGAAGAAGATGATGTAGCAGAAAAGGAGCAGCAAGAATCACAGGTGAATACACCAAACAGAGACACACCAACAAGGACTCCAAGATTTCCAGAGCAGCATGGATCCTCAAGCAGATCAACAGATCAAGATTCTCCCAACAATCAATTAGGTGATGAATCAAGCAATGGTAAGAGAAAGATGAGAAGTTTGAAATATATTTATGATGATTTGGATGTTAGTTCAAATTTTTTATTGTTGTCATTCCAACCTTCTTCGTTTGAAGAAGCAATCAAAGATGAAAATTGGGTGCAAGCCATGGATGAAGAAATTGAAGCTATTGAAAAGAATGACACATAGAATTTGGTTGATTTACCAAACGACAAAAATTTCATTGGTGTGAAGTGGGTGCACAAGACAAAGTTGAATGAGAAAGGTGAAATTGACAAATTTAAAGCAAGACTTGTAGCAAAAGGATTCTCGCAGCAACTGGGAATAGAAGTTGGAGAAATGTTTGCTCCATTAGCCAGATTGGATACTGTAAGAGCATTTCTAGCCACAACAGCTCAGAACAAGTGGAAAGTATATAAGATGGATGTGAAATTAGCCTTTTTGAATGGAATTCTAGAAGAAGAAATTTATGTGCAGCAACCTCCAGGATATGAAGTTGAGAGTAATGAAAAACAAAGTTTGCAGTTTGAAGAAAGTGCTCTATGGACTGAAGCAAATGCCTAGAGCTTGGTATAGCATAATCGACACCTACATGATTAAGAATGGATTTTGCAAAAGCAACATTGAGCCTACCTTGTATAGAAAGGTAAATGATCATGGACATATTTTGATTGTTTTCTTATATGTTGATAACATGATTTTTATAGGTGATTTTGACATAGATGAATTTAAAGAATCCGTGATGAAATAATTTAAGATGACAATTCTCGGTCTCATGAAATATTTTATTGGCATAGAAGTTGAGCAATCTGAAAAAGGAATTTTTATTTGTCAAAATAAATATTCCAAAGATTTGTTGAAAAGATTCAAGATGGAAAATTGCAAACCTGTCCCTATACTAGTTGCAACAGGTGCAACGTTAAGCAAGGATGAAGAAGGATCATATGTCAATCCAAATTTATTCAAAAGATTGGTTGGTAGCCTCATGTATCTCACAGCTACAAGACCGGATATCATGCAAGGAGTGAGTTTGATTTCCATATTTATGGAGACTCCAAAAGACACACATTGGAGTGCAGGAAAACGAATTTTGAGATACATAGCAGGAACTAGAGATTGTGGCATAATGTATGCAAGCATAGAAAAGAAAGAATTGATTGGATACAGAGATAGTGATTTTGCAGGTAGTGTGGATGATAGGAAGAGCACTTCTGGTTTTGTGTTCCACCTTGGTTTAGGTGTGATTTCATGGGCATCTAAGAAGCAACCCATTGTGACACTTTCGTCAGCAGAAGCAGAATACGTAGCAACAACATCAGCAGCATGTCAAGCAGTGTGGTTAAGAAAAGTACTTGATGAACTCAAGCAGAAACAACAAGGATCAACAACAATATATTGTGACAACACCTCAGCGGTTGCACTATCCAAGAATAGTGTGTTTCATCAGAAGAGAATACATATTGATACTAGATATCACTTTATTAGAGAACTTGTGAGCAATGGAGAAGCTCACTTGAAGCCTTGTAAATCTAGTGATCAAGTGGTTGATATATATACTAAGTCATTAGCACAAGATGTGTTTGAGTTTCATAGAAGAAATTTGGGAGTTGTAAACCTAGCTGAGACATAGACCAGCAAGCACGTTTGAGTTTTCATGAGTTATGTTTTAGTTTAGCGTTCGTAATTAAGAGGGAGTGTTAAAATAAGATAATTACTCCTGCATGAGGGGTAAGCTAAAAATAGAGAGTCAGTTAACTGAGTGATTGCATGATTGAGTGTTTGAGTGTTGAGTCAAGTGAGTTAAGTGATAGACTACTTTGAGTGTGAGATTGCATGTAGTTTTCATGAGTTATGTTTTAGTTTAGCGTTCGTAATTAAGAGGAAGTGTTAAAATAAGATAATTACTCCTGCATGAGGAGTAAGCTAAAAATAGAGAGTCAGTTAACTGAGTGATTGCATGATTGAGTGTTTGAGTGTTGAGTCAAGTGAGTTAAGTGATAGACTACTTTGAGTGTGAGATTGCATGTAGTTGCATGTCGGGATATTTTAGGTAGTTAGCTAGTTGGAAAATGTTTAAATATCCTTCACCAAGATCATTGTAATCATAATGTTTTGTGTGATCAATAGAAGAGCAACAACTCTTGTTTTATGTGTGAATTGTGTTTTGTCTTTTCTGCATTACCAACATGTCTTTCCAACAAATTGGTATCGAAACAAGGTTACAAAAATCCAAGGAAAGCAGAATTAAGATTTATGTAATCAATGGAAGAGTTATAGGTATGAAATTTGGGTTTTAGTTCCTTTGTATTTCCAATAAATTGACCCAAAAAAAAATTGATATCAAAAAAATTACAAAAGCAAAAAAAAATTAACAATAATCCGTAAAAAGAAATAAATAAAAATCCCCTTTTGTTTAAGCTATAACACACCTTAGAGTGCTATTCAATGCGTTATAACATTCATGGGCCTAACAAAGAACCGCAAGAAAAATCAACAAAATTAAAACCAGTGTCAAAATTCACGTTGTGTCAGTTTGGTTATGAGAGGGCCTTTTTAAAAGCCCTTTTAATATAAAATAGGTTTTCTTTGCTGAAGTTTCATAAAAGGATTTTTTGAAAAAGTGAATATATTATAATAAGTTTTTAAAAAGGGCTTATTATAAAAGTCTATAAATGGATTTAGTTACTTCAAAAATTTCAAGAGAATTTGAATTCTATACATTAAAAAGTTTTTAAATTTTTCTATCAAATGTAATGAAATTAAGTTTAAGAAAATATCAAGAAAATAATTATTTCCAAAATAATAAATGTATAATCAAACATTAAAAAATAAAATTTTGATTAGGGAGGTTTTTAATTAAAAAAATTTTTATAATATAATAAGTCAAAGACTTATTCATTTCTATTATTCAAAAAATCTATAAGTACTTTCTATAATTTAATTTGATTATAATAGTTTTTAATTATTATTAATTAAAAAACAATAAATATTTTGGATATAAAATAAATCTTATATATCTAAAAATAGTTTATATTTATATATATTATAGAAAATATCTTAAAATTTTATATCTCTATTAAAAAAAATTCTAATGACTTTATTAGAAAATACAAATTACATAAATAACAATCCAACACATTGTTGTCGGATAAAAATAAATAAATATATTCCATATGCGAAAGAAAGAGAGATGTAGCCACAACATATAAATCCAATTTATTATGCATCATAAACGTAACTGTCATGAATCCCACTTACCGGTCGAGACGTGCAGGAGGATTTGAAGTTTACGGCATCGTTTGGCGAATTCCACAACATTTTCAGCTCCGCGTGTGTTGACATTGAGTGAAACGTCATATCTACGCTTGCTTGATGTTAGGCAATAAGCACTTAAACTATATAATTGGAACAATTACAACTAGCTATGAACTCAACAAACCTGTCATCAAACGCTGTGCTTGCTGCAATATTTACAACAGCATCCAGAATCTCCCAAAGATGCCCTCTCGTGCTCTCTTGGTCAATTCCAAGATTATGATCTGCTGCAACGTCTCCGACTACAGGGACAACTTTCTGGAACACAAAGTTTTCAAAGTTGTCCCCATGTTGCCTCCTCAAAGTCTTGAACAACTCTGCTCCTATAACCTGCCATTCATAGCGCAAGAAACTATTTCTTTACTGAACGATAACAGTAGTCATAGATTTAATCCATGGATGAATACAAATAGTCCAGCGATTTCTTACTTCGTTTTTAAATCGGAGTTTGGCAGATTTCAAATCTTCCGCTCTTAACAAAACAAAAATGCGTCTAATCCCGGGCTGCGTACGCAATATTTTCTCCACGAAAACTGCATCAAGTAAACAAAGTACAATTAGCATCATTGTGAGCGTGAAAACCAGATATAAGTAAGAATAAGTTTACTGTCTCAAATACTTTTGCCGAGGAAACCGGTCGATCCAGTTACTAATATGCTCTTGTCATTGAGAAAACCTAGAACATTTGACGCCATTGATCGCTATGTGCTCTGCTAGTATCAAACAACTCGAAATAAGAATACCAGACGGAGCGAACAGTCCCAGGTAGTATGTATGAACTAGTCTTAATATAGCATGCAAGCTGATTGAAGTGAGGTAGTATGTATGAACTAGTCTTAATATAGCATGCAAGCTGATTGAAGTGGGCGCAGTGATCAACCAGCTATGATACGTTAACACTTGTTCAAAATACAAAGGAACCAATATCCTTATTCCTTCCTTATTTAAAAATCAACCCAGCAAGTTATCTCACTAAATTAAAACCACAGAATTTTGGAATTCATATGCATTTTTTTATGTCCATCCACAACCACCATCGATCAAAATATAATATCTCACTCGGCCCGTTTCCGCAGTCAACATACGAAATTATTGATTTTGTATTAATGTTTACTGTTCATCTATAAGAAACGTCAATTCCAATGTAAAGCTGACCTATTCACAACGAGTGTTCCGTGCCGTGACTCTAGCCATCCATATTCTTCGGTGGCCAGCCGGTCCCATGGCATTATACTAAACCTTTTGGCGTTACATAGCATTTAATTTAGTTTCATTTCAGCTTTTATCAAATGTATTATAATCATCTTATGAATCAGCTCTGAAGTGTACGTCAGTTAATATTCATTTACTAATTTTAATATATATTTTCATTTCACATCTGATCAAATGCATTATAATAATCTTATGAATTAGCTCTGAAGTGTACGTAAGTTAATATTCATTTACTTATTTTAATATATATTTTTATGTCAATTTTGAATT